>JAFLJL010004280.1:12500-22500 GCA_018398815.1 Conus ventricosus | reverse complement strand
TTTGGTAGGATTTTCATTTTGACCCTATCCCCACCACAGACCGATCGCCTCAACCTCCACTAGCTCGAACCTGGCAGCAAGGGGCAGGCGTTGAGGAGTTGTTGTCCTTCCCCTATAAGAATTAAGAATATTGTGTCCCTTTCCCAAACTGATAGCCCCAACCTCTTCCTGCTTTTCAGCAGGGGACATGCGTAAGCGGGAGTCAATATCTTTCCTCTTCTCATAAATATCTATATCTTTCGCTTTCCTAATGTTCAGTATGATTTTTTTAGTTTCTCCCCGTGCCCCTCAAGTGTGGGATCACTTCTCCTCCGTCACGCAATTATTGAAAGGTGGTGGAGTTTGATTAACCGCTCTGTACCAAATAAACATCTTATCTTTTGATCAATTTTTTTTTTTTCTGGGTTTGGGTCGCGAGATTTTCTTTGAGTTTGATTAATGTGCAATTATTAATTGATTGTTTATTATTTTGCGTTTTTGCTAGTAGTGTTGTGTATATTGAGAGAGATGTTTTCATCCTTTCACCGTCTCTCATTTCACGGGAGACAGTTACCACTAGGGTGCTGTCTGTGGGCTTCTTTTGCTTTTCTTGATTTCAGCTCACTATTCCCGGTCCCTGTGTATCCTTTCTTTCCTTTCACCCCCTTTTTCAAAATCTCTAAACCTTCTCTTCAATAGGCCTCCTATCTAGTTATCTGTTCAACATTTTCACTTTTAGGTGGAATTCCTCTAGTTTGTTTTCATCCCTCTTACTTCCCCCTCTTTTTAATTGTTTGTCTTCCATTTGTTTTTTGTAAATTTATATTCATTTTTTGTATAAGGCGGTACATTTTGTTTTGGTCAATTCAATTTGAGAATTAAGTAAAAAGAAAGACTTACAACAAGAACAATTGGGGACTAAAACTTTATACAGAATTTTATTTTTTTTATTTTTTGGGGGGGGTTTTTATTGTTTTTCACCACCCCAGAAAACTTTATTGTGTTTATTTCCTTTCTTAGGGAATCATTTTGCATTAAACTTCATTTGTTTTGTAAATTCCAAATTGTAACAGTTTGCAAATTATTTTTTGGAAAAATACATTCCTTGATTTCATATCTACCCTGTTTTTAGTAATCGGTTTTCTTTTTACACCGGAAAATTGGAATTCTGTATTTGTATAACTGAAAATAACGGTTTTGTGAAACATAATATCATCCAAATATCGCCTTATTTTTATTCATACTTTGAGATTGTTTGGTGATTATATCATGACGTTCAATATGGATTGAATTTGAATAGATAAGTTAACAAGCGGAACGCTTGGGTTTGATGGAGAAAAACTTACTAACTATGTGCAACAATGCATAGATATGGCAACAGCTAAGAGAAAGAGAAGAAAGTCAAAGGAAACTAAATGAAGAAAGGAAAACTAGTGAAAGAGAAGAAAATAGACTACAGAGGGAAGCTAAGCATAAGAGAATAGATTACAGATGAAATTGAGATTGAAGAAACAAGATTACAGAGGGAATCTGAAGTTGAAGAAAAAAGATAACAGAGTGGAACTGAAGCTGAAGAACGTCAATTTAATTTGAGGCAGTTAGAAATAGAGACTGATGCTGAAATTAAAAGAATACAGGCATCAAGAGAACCACCACCAATATTTCCACCAGACGGTTCCGCAGCATGCCTCACAAAACCATAAATTCCAAAAGATTGGCCAGCCTTTCAGTAAAAAACGGATGACATAGATAGTTTTCTATTCCGCTTTGAAATTCACGCACGTCTTGTGGTTGGGGCCAAATTGAAAAGTTGACATTTCTATTGCGTCGTTGTTTAATAAGGTAGCTCTTGACACTTTACCAATCACTTTGCAGAGCGAAAACCAAAATATAACTTTGGAACATGTTGACATGAATAATCCTCAAGTAATTTCTATGTTCTGCTGATCGTTTTCATCACGAACGTTTCCGTTCTGTGCGCCCTGAAAAAAGGTAGAAACGTCGTCTTTTCTGAATCCGCATAGTCATTGTTGATCGCTGGTCGATTTATCTAAAACTAACAATACTTTTCAGTCACTGTCAGATCACCCGTTCTTAAGAACAACTTTTCCAGTAGCGTGAGCAAAGACTGGCCACTTCCTTAAAAAAGGCAATTTGAAAACGTGTAGGAAATGTGTCAGATGGCTGATCAGTATTTGACGCTCACCCAGATAAGGCGTGGCTAGAAGGAGAATTTTCCATCTTTGATCTCAATGCTTCAATTACTATTCCCATCAGACATGAAGTTAACAGGACAGGAAATCGTGGGTCATTATTGAGTCCTCAAGGGATATACCCATCCTAGGAATGACAGGGATCTTTTCGCGGTTTCGAGTGACTTTCGAAAAACCATACTCAGCGCCGGAAAGACCCGTTACTCCTCACAAACGTATCCGAGGTGAGACAACGACCACCACGTAGACCATTTGGGTGTGGCCAGATTCGTGCAGAACAGAATTTCACAAAATCAGTCCAGCTGCCGATCAACAATGCTAACAGTTTCTTTTTGATGAAGTTCCATCTGAAACAGAATTGCCCTTTCAACGCGGTGATTCAAAACCCGCATTAGTCTCCACTGATTGTGAAGAAGGCCTTGTTTGACACCATATCAATCTTTTTTATGGTACTGTGTTAGAACAACTGAGCCATCAATGGATTGCAGGCTTCGGTTTTGCGAGATCACTGGGTTCTCCACTTTCTGTTGTACGAATCTTTTCTGTCTTCAAACCATATCTCAATACTGTCCAAGAAGTTTAGTCCGTTTGGAGGCAAGATTAAACGTTTCCGCTGCGAAAATATCAGTCGACACACCGTACACACCGCTTTCTTACGCGCCTGTGTCATTGAATAACCACATCAGCGACTTGATATTGGGCAATTTGCAAGTGTTCCGCTACATAACATGATGGTGCTTGAGGATCGTTTGTTCCCTTGTCTAGTGAGAACTAAATCTACATGTCATAAGAGCATTTAAATGCAACAAAGCCTCAAAATTCTCAAACTGGAGAACATCCGGAAATAACCACACCCATAAGATTTAAAAGAAATGCAGGAAAAGACGATACGCTGACGACAATACTTTCTGCAGCTAAACAACTGTCACTGACTTACAAACGTACAAACCACGTACATACTTGTACTCTTAACATTCTCTACAGAGTGTACTCTGGACATGACAACAGACATAGTTGTGTGTCAAAACCACTTAGAAAACGAGAGCAGCACAACGCCATGATGCCATTGTCGCTGGTCACTTGTGGTGATCAAGAAGAACCATCAAAGAGAGTTCATGATTCTTTTTATTGGCCTGGGTGTCACAAAGGAAGTTACGAAAATACTGCGCACACTGTGACATCTGCCAAATACATCTCAGAAAGGTCGCGTCCCATGTGCACCTTTTCACAAAAAGCCTCTCTATTCCTTTCCATATACGTAAGGTGCTATTGATCTTTTTTGACCTCGCTACCACTGTCATCTTCGGGAAATCGCTAAAAAACTTGACTTTGGAGGATAAAATCAACAAGGTATAACATAATCGTGATTTACGACTGTAATAAGCTTGATACATAACAGGTTCGCTGAGCCTTACTTGCAATTTTTTCCAGAGAGTTCTTCCAGACGAAATACCTCTCGGATTTGTGAACGCAATTCCATTTCTGAACTCATGAGAAAATTTACTGACTGATTTCAATCATCTTCCATTTCAACCATCGCATATCATCCCCAATCGAATGGCAGGTTGAACGTTTTCATGTAACGTTGAAGACCATGTTGAGAAGGAGGCAAGGCAAGCGCCCCAGAAAATGGGATCGGGTTTCGTACCGGCTTTGGCATTTTGCATACAGGGAAATCCGAACGAAACTCTGGATCTCCGCATATGAGCTTCTTTTTCGGACACACACCAAGGGTCCTTTGGATCTATAGAATGACACAATGACCGGAAAAGACGTACAAGACCTGACAGAGAAACTGTTTACCAATACGTTTATGAACTGCAAATCGTTTGAAGGATGCATGTGAGCTTGCTCAACATCAGCGATAGAAAAACAGATGTGTACAAGGTCTTTGCAGACAGAAAAGCAAAGGCACTTTTCCTTTAGTGTATTGGATAAATCCTGTATTACTCCCTGATGAACATAACAAGCGTCGGTTATGTGGAAGGGACCTTTTCAGGTGGTTGAAAAACTTTCTGAAGTAAAATATAGGATCAAAAGGCAAACACTGAAAGGTATTTCAAGGTGAACATTTGAAGAAGTAATTTAACTTACAAATTTTGCCATCAACCAGACATTGAGTGATATTTCCAATTCAGAAACTGATGTCAACATAACATACATTAACATTAAAAATAATACCCAATGTAACTACTAGACAATCAAACGTTATGAAAGACAGCAAATGTAGGAGTGTAAACAGATACCAGAGCATATGAGTTGTACCCCTTCCTATTCTGTCTATCTAAAGGTGAAACCTCTATGAGGATGTGGGTTCTGTCGAATGATTTGTGCTACAATCAAACAGAACAGCTCAAAGACAATTTGAAAGACTTTCGAGGATGTGTGAACGGATACCCAGTACAGTAACTGGTATTGAACCCCAAGGTATTCATTAAACTTCAGAAATACCAGAGCGAAACCAGACCATACCCGCCTGCCTGTTAGCAAAACAAAAAAAAAAAGAGGAAACTGAGAGAGTGCTAGGCTATTGTATGGGCATTTAGAAGTTCGCCATGTTCTTCGTACATGAAGAAATTTTACAGTTACAGACTGACGCATATGGCCACTTACGTTTCTTGAAATCGATCAAAGACTAAGACATCAGTATCAATAAAGAAGGTCTTTGGTCATTGCGAGGAATCCAGTTTTACTGTTGAACCAGTGCCTGGAAACACAAAATGTCATGGCAGAATTGTTGACACTGTGCGTTTAATATTTCATGTACTGTCTCAGGGAAAGACATCTGTTTTTGTCTATCTTAATGATTACGGTGAGATCACTTAGACTTGTGCAAATGTATGCTATTGACTGTTTAAATCAGATTGGTATATAATGCAGTAATTTGCTTGTTGAAGTGACTAAAAGTATTGCAATCAACACCAACTAGATGTTGATGTCATACAGTATTTAATCTTGATGAAAAACACTGGGAAAAATTAACAATAATGTCAAATTTGCTTGTGGATGATCGAATATGAAGTGTATGAGCAAAAACTCTTTAAAATGTCTATATACATGATTTGATTGGTGTCCTGAAGACGAAACCAATTGTTTTCATTGTCATTGTCAACAAGTAAATCATGTGACTTTCAATGGACCTATAACACGTACATGTGGGAAAAAGAAACTAATAAATTAAACTAATTTTTTAATTTTGTATACATGTCAAATTGAGAAACATGAACACTGGAAATATTCTCATTTACATGAGGGTTTTGAAACAAAATATGTGAGACAAAGATCAATGAAAATGTGCTTCACATCTTAATTTATGCACACAATTTGTGCTTTGAATTGTTGATAACCCTAATTGTTTTATCCATGTAATTTGTGAAATGTAATCATGTGAAATGGGATCAATTATGCAATGTTTAATTTTTAAAGATTGAAAGTCTGAAGTTTATATGGCTATTTATGGTTGATCATGAAGATTGATTCCTATAGCGTTGAATTAATAATTTGGATAATCATGTGCATGGTTACACATTTTGTAGATTCATGCTGAAGATGTGTTTTAAAGTGAAGTTGTAATCCTTTTAAAAAATTTTTCTGGAGAAAATTTTGTTTCCTCCCAGGATGGGGGTGTCATGTGAAGTAGCCATCACATCAAGGCATGTTGACGCCCATTCGCATGTGTTTAGTGATATGAATCATTTCCCCGGCCAAATTAAAGGAAGAATAATTCATATGGCTGACTAGTGTAGCGGGCTTCCCCCAAAAGTGTGATTGTGAGTTATGACTCATTCAAGAAACGAATGTGGACCATTGGAGAAAGTGACCACTGAGGGTTAGTTTAGCAAGGCTGGTAAGTTAAGGTTTCTTTGTCAATGTGTTTTGAACGCAGAGTATGCGACACACTAGGTAGAAATGGGGAAAGAGAGACTCGAACTTTCCTTCAGGACCGGTGTCCTCGTTGCTGACCAGTTTTATTACCAGTGAGCGAAAGATAGTTGGGTAAAGCAACAGGGGGAAAACTTAATAAGAAAGAAAGAATTCAAGATGTTTTGAATTGATAATCAGGTTACTTACACGAACCTTATTCGGTTTTTCAGACCCTTCACCCTTTTAACCTTCGCCCTTCCGACCCTTCACCTTTCACCCCAGTGAGGTTGTTGAAGATGGCCATGGTGTTGGGAACACACCGTATTATCATCCCCATCCATTACAGCCAACTCCATGTTGAGGAGTTGAAGCACGTCATTTCGCACGAGACAGAAGAACACCCTGAAGATAAGTCGAGACTCGTATCTCCAGGACGGAGAATTTCCGGGGGGCATTGATATTGACCTCAGAGAGACATTGAATTGCGAAATGCAGGGAAGCATTTTACTTGACTGCAGGCAGGTCTCAGTGATTACGAGTTTTTATCTCCAGACCGGAATTTCGATAACGGAATGTGAAGGCCAAGCTTATATAGAAGCGTAACTAGAAAATTTTAACTCGTGCTCACCGATTAAAGAGAGATACAATTGTTAAGACTATTTTTTCTCTCAGTGTAAAAGATATACATTTGTGAAGATTGATGTCTCTCTTTGGTGAGGAGAGATACATGTGTGCGGAGTTTATTTGTCTCTCATTGCGGAGAGAGAAACAGTGTGTAAAATCTGTTTACAAGTGTTTGTTGTGAAAGTAAAGTGTTTTCCCTGAAGGAGAGGGGAGAAAGAAACCATTCGTAGTGCGCCTTTGGTTGTTTGAAAGATTATCGCGTGTGCTATGGTGTAAATGCTGTCATGAATGCGGGTATGCAAGAGTGACAGTGTGACACCTGTGTGTTGAGATGTCCGGAATTCTAGTGATGCGGCCATCGTTAAGCATATATAACAAGAATCAACGATATTTTAACAAAGCGGTTACTAGTAACTGATGCACAATCTTTATCCCAGAATGGGGAATGAGCGTTAAAATCCCCTGCTATCAGCCACTTTTCTTTATCTTGAAGAGTATGTAACCATTCTGTGTTAAATTCATTGGGTCCTTTAGGTAAGTACGCAGAAATTACGTTTATTGTATGATTTTCATTAAATTTTACTTGAGCTGCACACAAATGTAAACCGTGAGTATTATTTGGTGTAGGGGGGGGGGGCGTACTTTGTAATCTATCCCTTCTTTAATATATATAGCCGCACTGATTTTAGAAGTATCCTCAACTTGCTCATACACAGGTGGATAATAATAACCTGGTAGTTTGGGCAGTTTGTTCTTTTTCACGTTGAGCGATTGTAAAATAAGTGCTTGGTACATGTTATTCGCCAGATGTTGAATGAGATATGGGAAATTTGTGGAAACAGATCTAACATTCCATTGCATAACTTTCATAGATGACATCATGAAAACAGGCAGGGGTGCGAAAGCAAGCTAAATACAATTGCTTTCTGACTTAAAAATGACGAACAAAACAGGATGGGTGGAAATAGTTAAGGGGGAAATGAATTCACTGTCAAAATTAATGTGGACTTGTAGCCCACTTAGATAAAACACATACACTTTGAAAATGTTCGGATAACGGAAAGAACAAGAAGAAAAGTATCGCTTAAGGTGGGAGGGACAGAGTTCATAACTAAAATTTCCTCAAAAACTGCACTAAATGTCTCTCAGTTGTTGATTTAGAACCACTCTGGGCAAAGGACATCAAACATGTTCCACCAGGGACCTCTGGTTCCAGGGAAGGGCTGGTGACCTCTGAAGTCTTGTTGATAGTTTCTGGGGTGTTTCTGCTTCCGCAGTCTGGCAGTCTTCTTTGGTTTCTCCCAGAACAGCTCCCTGACATGCCGTCCAACGTTTGCTGCAAGGACACTTGACCCCCTAGGTGTTGGGTGGATGCCGTCTCTGTGTGTCTGGTTGCAGGATGCAGGTTGGAGTGTGAGACAAATGAAACGTTTTTGATATTGAACAGCTCTGTTGTTGTCAAGGCATTAAAAAGTTCTCGTTTCGTGTTGAGTTCGAAATCTTTGACCGGTGCGAGTTTACTCACAATGACCTTAACTCAGGGTGAGTAGTGGCGAAGTCTCCGACACATTTTGAGAACATTTTGCTGACTAGTTTGGGATCCCTTCTCTGAATGTTCAACTTTGGTATCTCCTTTGCTAGCCCCAGAATGTAGCTGGGATACCTTTAATGATACTTTGGGTAGCGATCATCTTCACATTATTATAACATTAATGAAATGACAGAGTCTTATGAATCTCACGTAGACAAAATTCCAAAATATAATTATAAAACTTGCTGACTGGGAGAAATTCAAAAATAGTCTGGATGCTTGTCATACTGAAAGTGTTGATACTGATAACATAGACCAATTATATTCATACTTTACTTGTGCCATTCTTAGAGCTGCTGATGTAGCAATTCCAAAGTTCCATCCAGTCAAATCAAACAAAACATTTCAGGAAATATCTGGTGGACACAGCCTGTGATGCAGCCGTAAATAAGAAGAAATCAATGTTTAAGATATATCTAAAAGACAAATCACCAGAGAATCTAATTGCTAAAAGAAAGCAAATCATCATAGCAATATGGTAATAGCGCAGGCGAAAAGGCAATACTGGTCCTCTTTCTGTACAAATGAAATTTCAAACCATACAGATCTCCAAAAAGTTTGGAAAAAGTTTCATGAAATGAAAAAGGTGTAATTTGCCATCTTGTCCTATAAGACTGAAGAACAAAGAATTTCCGTCAAACTCAGAAAAGGCAGAATTATTCGCTGATATGTTTTCAGACTCTATGCGTCTAGAAGGTCTGGCCATAAAAATAAAACATATAGAACTGAAGAAGAAGGAAAAGATGAATACAAAGATCCAGTTAGTGACAACAGTCACTTCATCAATGCTCCAATTACTTTTGATGAAGTCAAAGATGCACTTATATCTCTTCCCAATAAGAAATCATCTGTAGGATTAGATATAGTTTTAATGATATGCTTAAACACTTGCCAGATAACTTTGTTTTATTGTTGCATAAATTGTTTCAGAAATGTTGGGTTGAGGGTGTTATGCCAGAACACTGGAAACAGTCTGTCATCGTTCCTATTCTAAAGCATGGTAAAACTCCAGTGGACAAACATAGTTACAGGCCAATTGCTCTAACCTCACATACATGTAAACTTCTGGAGAGGATTATTTTAAGAAGATTGGTTCATTATTGTGAAGTAAATAAAATCATTCCCATTAACCAAGCAGGTTTCCGGAAAGGCAGGTCTGCAATCGATAATTTGGTGAAACTTACAACAAACGTAAAACAACAGTTTGCGAGAAGAAAAACGTTATTGCAACTTTCTTGATATCAAGAAAGCCTATGACCAAGTCTGGCATGCCAAGCTTCTTTATAAACTTAAACAGACTGGTTTATCGGGTCATCTATACCATTTCATTAATGCTTTTTGAGTTAAAAGAAGTATACAAGTTAGAGTAGGGAATTCATATTCAAATTTTAGATCTCTTCACATGGGCTTGCCACAAGGTTCCGTAATTGCACCTCTGTTATTTAATATCTTGATGAACGATTTGCCATCACATTTGTCAAAACATGTAGTATTAGTACAATATGCAGATGATATCTGTATATGGATGAATGTTATTATGAAAAGAAATACATCTAAAAGGGCATTAAACTATATCAAGAAGCTATATCAAAGGGAACTTGATAAAATAAACAATTATATGGTCACAAATGGTCTTGCATTATCTTCAGGAAAGACTCATATGATGCTTTTCAATAATGGTAGTATCCTGCTGAGCTACCTATGTTTAAAATTGAAACGAAAACAATTC
>JAFLJL010004280.1:0-7500 GCA_018398815.1 Conus ventricosus | reverse complement strand
AAGCTTGTACCAAATTGAGGACTAGCAGAAGGCTGCTGCAAAGAACCCCCACCAGCCATATTTGGGCGAAGACGAGTGACGGCGAAAAGACGGCTGACGCTGGTAAGCATGAGATACAGGGGATGTGGGGTAGTGTAGGGGCGGACTGACTCGCCACCCAGCTCCCTGGAGTCGATTCAGGGGCAACGAGTCAGCACTTGACCACCGCGTCTTGCAGAAAACTGCAGCCGAGAACGCCCAAAACAGCTATGCTCACTCCCGCACGTCGTGACCGGACCGTCAGCCTAGAAAGTCGCCCGAAACCTAAAGCATCTGCGACTCCTTGACAAGCCATACAGTCACAAAACCCAAAGCCGAACAACCAGCATCATTCTCAGTCTGATGATAATTGTTACGCTCCACACAGGGCCCGTCTGCGTCTCTTCTCCCCTGAACCACCAACGTCCCAGTTACCAAAAAAAACAACAAAAAAAATGACTAAAAATGTTTACATCTTTAGTTACTTTCATATCTGTACAAACTTTATTACGCTTTTTCTTGTAAGATCGGAGGAAGAAGAATTTCCAAAAAATATGTTTACATGCAAAATACCTAAATATGGGTCTGAGCTGTTGCACAACAAACAACAAGCATTTATCCATAAATATCCATGCCTTAAGCTATTACTTATTATATACAATCACATCAACCTAACCAGCCTAATTAATAATAGGTGGGGCATGCCTTGGACTAAACAAGGATACATAGGACACATGGTGCTGTACACTGATGACGGGAAGCACCACACATAAGAACAGAAATGCAACCTACCCCTGCCGACTGAGAGGTATAGAAGGTCACAATAATAACATAGACACACGAAAAACTATTTCCCCTCAAAGGACATAAAATCCAACTACAGGTAAAATCACTAACCAGAGACTGGCTTTAACCACCCTAACTGAAAACCGACTGTAGCAGAAAGGGGAACTAAGCACCAACCACACAGATGAACAGAGATGCAACCTACCCCTGCCGACTGAGAGGTATAGAGGGTTGCAACACTAACATAGACACATAGAAAACTATTTCACCTCTAGACACAAAGTCCAACAACAGGTAAAAATCATTAACCAAGACTGGCTTTAACCACCCTAACTGCAACCCGACCGTAGCAGAGAGGGGAACTGAACACCAACTGATTTCCTCTCTACCTACAAGCTAACACGAGTTAACAGACCACTGTTCACAAAACAATAATCAATCAACAAACCTTTACAGATAGCAAAGTACAAACCTAGCACAAAGGGCATGTACCAAACACGAACACAGGCCCAAATGAAACAAAACTAGGCAGTGAGTTTGTCCTAGTTGGCCAAGGCTTCACAGCATACTGTCCTAATTAAACTGTTCCGTCCTTAATGCAAAGTGAAGAAAAACTAAAATGAACAAAACTGCCGTGACAATACCCCCCCCTTAAGATTCAAATACTGTTTTTTGAATTTGCCAACTCAACAGGCACGCAGTTACGAATTTTGGCCGGGGATCCATACTTTCGCATGCACACTAGCGCTCTATTCCTCTTCTGATTTTAAGACAACATTTTAAGTGTGGATTTACATACTACTCCTTGCAATTTGGAAATCCTGAATTTGGACCTACTGCCATTACGGGTACAATGGACGTAACACTGTATCCACACACCCATACAAATTTTCTGATCTTACTGATCACGATTCCTCCACCCGATCTTAGCTTCCATCATTGCCTGAACCCTCTCCATCTGGCTGAGAAATCTGCCACAAGATTCTCTCTACCGGGAATGGCTTGCACCATGAAGAACCCTTCTCAAAAGTGGGAAATGGATCTTGCAACCAGTGGCATCCTCACCAAAGGCAACTGGGGGAAATTCAAACCTTTGTCGATCGTCCCTTGACATTTTTCGCATGATTGGCAGTATCTGACGATGTCGGGGCACATTTCCGGCCAGTAGAAACGATAAAGAATCGACCTTGGTCTTCCCCGCACTCAGATGTCCAGACTTTGGGAATGTCATGGCCTAGTGCCAAACTGATGGACGCAATTCCTTTGGCACGCAGATTTGAGTGGTAGTCCTCCTTGCCACCACGAACTTTCTCAACGGGAATGCCCCCCTTCTTCACATACGTCACCTCTCCATGCTTCGTCGGTACACAGTCCCCTTGGAACATGCAGCTCTGGCCTTTCTCAGCGTTTCATCCTTTCCTGCTCGTCCTTCAAAGAAGACTTCGACGCCACCATCATTTGATCCTTAAGAGACAACGGCTCACAGCATCATTTTCACTCCGGGCTTGTGCTCGGGTCGCACTGCCTCTAGCAGGGCTGGTACCGCATACACTGGGACTCTTTCAAACGGCGAGTGTTTCCCCCTCTGTATGAAATTCCCAACCAGTACGTCCTCAGCGGGTTTCTTCATCACAAGCACTCTCATCTTCCCCAAACGCGCAAAGGGCGAGTCGAGAACAACTTCCGCTACTGGAAGTGCACTGCGGCATCTGGTTTCAGCCCCAAGACAACGGTTACGTATCCCCAGTATAATCGTCGGCAGACACGAACTCTTCTGATACAACCGTGTAACCGGCACCTGTACTCGAAGCCCGTTTGCTGCATACCATTCACCAACACTTTGCATCGGGGTGTTAGGGTTTTCCCGCGCATGAGACACATAAAGTTGCGTAAATGGGGGCTCCAACTGTTGGGGCTGTCCCGTTGATACCGCTAAGACCTTTGGGTCCGTCTCTTGGCATTGACGTGCAATGTGTCCTTCTTCTGGCATTTGTACTTTGTATCATCCCTCCCCAAGCTAGACTGTTGTTTTGCCTGATCATTCCCCTTATCCTGTCCCCATCGGTTCTTCCCTAAGGATGTTTCCTCTGTCCCACCTTCAGGCGTTCCTTCCTCCTCATTCCCTCGATGATTAGGCTTAACAGTTTGCCTTTCGCGCTTTAACTCGCGACCCATAACGCTTTGCTTCCGCATACACGGTAGCGTGCTTAGCCACTTCATCACCGTCTTGGGGGATGCCTTACGGACCTCCACAACCAGATCTTGTGACAAAATCCGGTACATCTGTTCTTGCATGAGCAAGTCCTTAATGTCGCCCCGCATCATCTTCATCTTCTCTGCAGCCTGACACCAGAGAGAAAAACAAGACCTCAGTCGAATGAGGAGCTGGTCAAACGTCTCATCCGGGGCCTTCCTCATGTCTCGGATTTCTGTCTTTTACGCCTCCCCCATCCAGACGAAAATGTTTCAACAAAGCCCTCTTAACCTTAAAAATACTGGCTCAAATCATCAGGATGAAGCCGAAGACTGCCTGTCTTGCTTTTCCCCGAAGTAAGTGTAACTAGCTTTGTAACCACGTTGACTCCCCCATCTGCATAGTTTTGGCTATCCTTTCAAAGTGAGCCACGTAAGCACGACATCTTCGCCATCTTGCAGTGGGTTTTAAGTGGACATGTTGGGCTTCGCCCCTTTTCCTTTCTAATTCGAACCTCTTTCCTCCTTTGCTGTAAATCTGTCTTTCCACCTCTTCTCCCCCTTAGCCTAAGTTCCTCTTCATTCCTTTCTCGCCCTTTGTCAAGTTTCCCCTTCATCCCTTTCCCTCCTTAGCTTAAGTTCCTCTTCAATCCTTCATTCTCAGTCTTTCCTCACTCTCTCGGTCTGAACGGAACTCGAGACAAAGGATGCAATGCTTTCCCCTGTAAGCCCATCTTCTTACCAATGTCTGCGAACTTCCATACAGAGATGCTGCGTTATGGTCCTGCTTTGATTCTTTCCCCATCAACTAGTTATCATACTAGCCATTCTCTGTCTACTGCTGGGAAGCCAATGAAGACTCCAACTGTGAGGTAGTTTTAGATTTCCCTGAGCGCAATTCCATGACGTTATCTTCCTGACTATTTATTTTTTTTTTCCCACAAGTAGTTAAAGTGCAAGCCTCTCACCACAGTTATCAATACGTTTAACCTAATAACCCAAACTTAAACCTCTTATCATATTGCTTCGTAACTTTTGAAGTGCCTACAGGCAACCTTTGCCCCCCCGCGTCTTACGTTCTATTCTCTTCAACTAGTCCCCAACTAACCATGTAGCGGTTATATACTACGCAATGGTTACACTACCTCTATGTAATCCCCTGGTTTTAACCAAGACCTGAGTTAAAATAATAATGAGAAAGGATACGATTTCCTTTTTTTTTAAAGACAGTCCAGATACTTAACCTCTTCCCTGCTTACACAGCACCCTTTGCATGGTCATGCTCCATCAGTACATCACATAAGCGGCAATCAATCATGCAAGAAGGAATCATGACATACAAATCATCGTTGAGAGGTTCACTCGTAATCACAAGCATCATCACTCTTCTCTGGCAACAACCCCACTTCATTTCTTACGCTCGCCTGTATGTGAACGTGCTTAGCAGGCACACCCAACACTAACGTCTTATTTTTTCAGGCACTGGCTGCGTCAACCCATACAAAACCCAAAACGGAACAACATTCCACCTAAAGTGGCAATGGTCCGTCTTATATGCCTAAGTGGGTCAACTGAATCCGTTTTGTCTGCCTCCCAAAACTGAGCACACACCTCCAACCTCCCACTTGCTTTGGCCCCAACCGTCTAAGCCCCGCTAACCTAATCTACCTAAACCCTAACCATCCCCCGCTGCCACCAACTGTCAGCTCGCTAAGACTTGAACTGGAGTGGAAAGACAGAGAAATAGACCATCAGTTCTAGCCCCCTTTTTCTAACTAAATGAGAATTCTTTGACTAGATATCTTTCACACGAATTTTATTTTCTTTTCATTCACACATTCATGCCCAAACAAAACATCATGACGCATCATACACACAATTACAATATAAACTCACGTAGCGCTGCCTGAACAGCCCAAGGAAACAACATAGTATTACACGACATAAAATTAATTAAAACTTCGAGTGCGCACAAAAGAACGATCCACAGAAGGTTTTTGAAGAATAACGTTCCAAAACGAAGAACACACAGGAACGTAGTGGAATGTAGTCGACGACAAATAGAAAAACAATCTTGAAGTCTCCAGACTACTTCTTTACAACCAATTCGGCACTCGTGAAGAGGAAATCACCACAGTCCCCATCAAATGCCACAAAGATGACACTTTTATTACACGACACCGCCTAAGCAACTTGCTGGTCCCGAACTTGACTTGAAACAAAATCGATGAATGAACGAAGACGGATGATCGCATTACACTGCAACTACATTGAACTGAACAAAAAATAGACGATTACCAACGATGCCGACGACTGGGAAAAAGAACAAAAAATGGAAGCTGATGGAGCAGGAACTTGTAGCCAAATTGAGGACATAGCAGAAGGCTGCTGCAAAGAACCCCCCCCAGCCATACTTGCTGAAGACGAGTGACGGGGAAAAGACGGCTGACGCTGGTAAGCTGATGAGATGACAGAGGAAGTGTGTATGTAGCGGCGGACTGACTCGCCACCCCCGCTCCCTGGAGGTCGATTCAGGGGCAACGAGTCAGCACTTGACCACCGCGTCTTGCAGGAAAACTGCAGCCGAGAACGCCCCACAGCTATGCTCACTCCGCACTCGTGACCGGACCGTCACCTAGAAGAGTCGCCCGAAAACCTAAAGCATCTGCGCTTCCTTGACTAAGCCAACAGTCACAAAACCCAGAAGCCGAACAACCAGCATCATTCTCATGTCTGATGATAATTCTTACGCTCCACACACGGCCCTCCGCGTCTCTTTCTCCCCTGAACCACCAACGTCCCAGTTACCACAAAAAAAAAAAAAAAAATGACGTAAAATTTTTTTACATCATTAGTTACGTCATATCTGTACAAACTTTATTACGCTTTTTCTTGTAAGATCGGGGAAGAAGAATTTTCCAAAAAATATGTTTACATGCAAAATACCTCAATATGGGTCTGAGCTGTTGCACACAAACAACAAGCAATTATCCATAAATATCCATGCCTTATAGCTATTTACTTATTATATACAATCACATCAACCTAACCAGGCTAAGTTAATAATAGGTGTGCATGCCTTGGACTAAACAAGGATACATAGGACACATGGTGCTGTACACTGATGACTGGAAGCACCACACATAAGAACAGAAATGCAACCTACCCCTGCCGACTGAGAGGTATAGAAGGTCACAATAATAACATAGACACACAGAAAACTATTTCACCTCTAGGACATAAAATCCAACTACAGGTAAAATCACTAACCAGAGACTGGCTTTAACCACCCTAACTGCAAACCGACTGTAGCAGAAAGGGGAACTAAGCACCAACCACACAGATGAACAGAGATGCAACCTACCCCTGCCGACTGAGAGGTATAGACGGTTGCAACACTAACATAGACACATAGAAAACTATTTCACCTCTAGGACACAAAGTCCAACAACAGGTAAAAATCATTAACCAGAGACTGGCTTTAACCACCCTAACTGCAACCCGACCGTAGCAGAGAGGGGAATTGAACACCAACTGACTCCTCTCTACCTAGCAAGCTAACACAAGTTAACAGACCACTGTTCACATACAATAATCAATCAACAAACACATTACAGATAGCAAAGTACAAACCTAGCACAAAGGGCATGTACCAAACACGAACACAGGCCCAAATGAACAAAACTAGGCATGTGAGTTTGTCCTAGTTGGCCAAGGCTTCACAGGCATACTGTCCTAATTAAACTGTTCCGTCCTTAATGCAAAGTGAAGAAAAACTAAAATGAACAAAACTGCCGTGACACACACACACACACACACACACACACACACACACACACACACACTTTTTCGCTTGAGCTCTCTGTCTCTATCACACACACACACACAACACACACACACACACACACACACACACACACACACACACACACACACACACACACACACACACACACACCTCCCTGCCTTGCAAAGGTCCGCGAGAAAATCGTGCTTGCTCAGCTGTCAGTTCATCTTACTCAAAATGAGTTGAATGACACTTACCAGTCTGCTTAAAGGGCTGGCCATAGCACAGAGACCGCTCTCCTGAAAGTTGTAAACGATCTTCTTCTTGCCCTTGATGATGACAAAGTCTGCCTTCTCTCTCTTTTAGATCTTTCCGCGGCATTTGACACCATTGATCATGACATTCTCCTTTCTAGACGCCAAACTTCTTTTGGCATTCAGGGCACTGTTCTTGCATGGGTTAGGTCCTATCTCAGTGATCGTTCCCAGAGAATTGTTGTCAATGGTCTTTCTTCATCTCCTACACTTTAACCTGTGGGGTACCGCAAGGTTCCATCCTTGGGCCAGTTCTGTTTGCTCTGTATGTCAGACCTATGTCAGACATTATCGATCAGCACTCATTGCTGCATGAGAGCTTTGCTGATGACACCCAGATGTACAAGTCAAGCACCGTATCTCAACTCAAGAACGTTGTCAGTGATGTTAAAAGCTGTTCAC
>JAFLJL010004279.1:12500-16611 GCA_018398815.1 Conus ventricosus | reverse complement strand
TGCAAGAAGGGCCTAGTACTTTCGTAAAAGAATTAACGAATGGAAAATATATTTCACTTACTGTAACCTGATAGTCTATATGTCAATGTTATACTGTGTGTGCGTTGCGCGCACGAGAGCGCGTGCTTGTTGGTGTGAGTAGTGTGTGGAGGGGGGGGGGGGGTTAGTTCGTTGTGGATGGATTGGTGCTTCATTCGTTGATCTCTTTTGTAAGTTATATTGTATGGTGAGTTATAACATCACAAGAAGGTCTTTTGCATTTGTTTCCTTTTAGTCGCTGTTGATAAATGTGACTCATGTGACAGAAAGAGAGAGAGAGAGAGAGAGAGAGGAGAGAGAGAGAGAGAGAGAGAAGACAGACAGACAGACAGACAGACAGACAGACAGACAATACAGAGAGAGTCCAGAATTCAGAATCGGATCTTTTATAGACCATAATACCTCAGAAAAAATGGGAGTGGGGGTAGGGAAGGAGAGGGGGAGGGGAAATACGAAAGAGTACAAGGTCGGATTATGAAATTGCTAGCGATAATCTCCTATCACACTAAAGAAATGCTTCATCTGTCGAAACTCTTACACAGATATACAGCAAGCTGTTTTATGACATTCCCATATGTAGACGATACGGGCAAAACGAGCCTAGGCGAGCAAGATCACGTTGTGTAAAACATTTCTGTGAAATCTTTCTTTTTCTTATACCTTGTAATTCTGGACACGTTGGTACAAAGTTATCTTCTCCTGACAGTTAACATAACAGGCACATTAGATTTCCAGCATTTGCTGGTCTGCAAGACAATCAGACACAAAAATATTAAAAAGGCCAGTTTTAAATGTTATCATGAAATATATACTTCAACGCCTGCCCATATGCATTGATGGAGAAGTTTGGGCAGAATGTTTGATGAGGCTACTATTGTCACTTGTCAGCATCTGAAAAGTCAGTCTTGCTGTCTGGTATACTTTAATGTGAAACAAGAGAGTTACAGAAAAGTAACTGGAAAGAGCTATTGTCAAATTTGATTTTGTGAGCACTTTTGATAAAATCCTATAAGTTCATCAGGACCAAAATGATGCTTTTGGTGTTCTTGGTGTACTTAAAGCAGTTAAAACTTCTCCACTGAGATAATTTAACATTATCATCGTCACCACATCGTCATCACCATCACCGTCATTAGCCTTATTGTTAAATTATTATCTACAATACCATAACTATCGGCTAATCATTAGCACTATGGTTACGTTGAACTGTTCATACTTTCAAACAAATGCCCTGGACTTTGCATTCTTGGAGCGAACATTCCAATGCTCTTTCAAAAAAGGGGGAAAGTGATTGTACTGTGTGAAAAAAAAAAGGTGATTCGTGTGTGCAAAACAGTTAAAATATTTTTTTTTATTTTATTGGGTTTTTTTGGGGGGGGGTGCCTGGAGGGAGGGGGGAGGGGGGGCGGGGTGGGAGAGGTGGGGGGGGGGGGGGGGGGTGGACGCATACAATGGGAAAACCCAAAAAACAAAGACCGATCTTCAAAAATATTTTGGACAGACAAATGCCCCCCATTAGACAACGCGTAATCGCCCAGAGGGGGGAAAGTTTCGGTTACGTGAAAGAATGATCCGCCGCCTGCCTAAATCTGTATCCCAAAACCCCAACCTTTCCTGCATTCAAGGAGGTACTCACCATAGAGGGGGGGGACACTCTATCGCAAAAACTCACAAACCCCCAGTGGGTGCGTGCGGCAGACGTTTTTCCCGGGTTGGGCGTGCGGAGTTTGCGTGCGTTTTTTTGCAGTGTTTTGAGCATGCGTGCGTGTGAATGCAGGGTGTGGGTGTGTAGAAGCGGATGGGGTGGTAAGATGATGGGGGGGGGGGGGGGGGGGGGGGGGGGGGGGCGGGTGTGTGCCCCAAAGCGTGCCCGATGGGGGAATAAGTGTCGTCTGTGTTTTGTGTTTTTTTTTAAGTGTTTGTGTCTGATATGATCCAAAGGTGACAGACTGTGTGTCATTGCGCTGACGCAGTGCTGTGAAAAGAGCGTGTGACTCTTTTTAGGTGAATGGTAGTGACCGTAGGTTCAAGGACGAGTCTTGGTGGTTATGAAACCGAGGTGAAAACCTTTTTTTTATTTGTTTGTCTTTGTGCTGAATGTGTGTGTGTGTGTGGTTGGTGTGTGTGTGTGTGTGTGCACGTGCGCGCGCGCGTGGGCTTTTTGCGTGGGAGCATGCGCGCCCGCGCGCGCGCGCGGGGTGTTGTGGGGTGCGTTGGGGGCGTGGGGTTGCATGTAAAAGTGGTGGTGTGTGTGTGTGTGGTGTGTGGTGTGTTGTGTTTTGTGTGTGTGTGTGAAATCATACACAAACACAACTAAAACAAAAATGTTTTTCCCTTTAACCTCCCCCCCCCCCGAACTCATCCCCTATCCCAAAGTACCAGGACCAGCTTCCCCACCTCCCCCCCTCTCTTCCACCCGACCCCAAAAACAGCCCCGCCACTCGCATCAAACGGGGGCAGCGTTGCGTCGACCTCCCCAGCAACACAAACCCACCCCACCACCACACACCCCACACACCAAAACCACCACCCCAAAACACCAAAACGCACGCAGCACGCACGCACGCACGCAGCACGCACGCACGCACGCACACACACGCACGCACCACACACACCACACCACACCACATCACAAAAAACACCCTCCCCCCCCCCCCCCCCCCCCCCCCCAACACATCGTGAAACGTTTACGATCACTAATTATTTTATGGGGCGACCATTAATATGCCATCCATAATTTTATATGAACCACAATTATTTTATGAATCCCCTAATTATTTAGCGATCCCTAATTTTTTTATGTGAGATCCATAATTATATATGAACCATCCCAATTTTTATAGACCCTCCCCTAATTTTTTTTGCCCTCCACTAAATTTTAATGACCATCACAAAATTATATGACCCCTCCCCAATTATTATTTGACCCCCCCTAATTATTATATGACGATCCTTAATTTTTTATATGACGATCCCCCTAAATTTAAGGGCCTCATAATTATTTTATGACGATCCCCTAATTATTTTTTGCGATCCCCTAAATTTTTAATGACGATCCATAATTTTTTTATGCGATCCCCTAAATTTTTTTATGCGATCCACTAATTATTATATGACCCTCCAAAAATTTTATTAAATCCCCAATTTTAATTTCCCCTCCCCTAATTATTTTAGACCATCATAATTATTATATGACGATCCAAATTATTATATGACCTCCTAATTATATTTGACCTCCACTAATTTTTATAGACCATCACTAAATTTTATTGCCCTCCATAATTTTAAAAAAATTTACCTTTCCTAATTTTTTGACGTCCCCTAATTTTATAGACCATCCCCCTAAATTTTTTTTTGACGATCCCCCAATATTATAGACCATCCACTAATTTTTATAGACGATCCATAATTTTTATGCCATCCATATTATTATATGAGATCACTAATTTTATATGACCCTCCCCTAATTATTTTAGACGATCCACTAATTATTTTGACCCTCCAAATTATATATGCGTCCACTAATTATTAAATGGGGCGACCACTAAATTTTATTGCCTCCCCTAATTTTTATATGCCATCCACTAAAATTAAATACGATCCCCAAATTAATATGCATCACTATTTATTAAAGCGACAAAATTATTATATGGGCATCCACTAATTATTATTGCCCTCCAAAATTTTATATGCCATCCACTAATTATTTTATGACGATCCCCTAAATTTTTTAGACCACCCCCAAAAAAAAAATATGACCATCCACTAATTATTTATGACGTCCACTAATTATTATATGCGATCCATAATTATTTATGCGATCCACTAAAATTATTATTGCCACTAAAAATTTATGACATCCCTAATTATTTATGACCCCCAAAATTATTATAGACCATCCCCTAATTAAATACCTCCATAATTATTTTGACCATCCCTAATTATTATTGACCTCACTATTATTATATGCCCCCCACTAAATTTTATTGACCTCCACTAAATTTTTTATTGCCATCCATAAATTTCAAAAGACCAAAAACAAACAGAGAGAAAAAATTAGATTCGCACCCTG
>JAFLJL010004279.1:7500-10000 GCA_018398815.1 Conus ventricosus | reverse complement strand
ATGTGAGCTTGCCAACTCATATTGTTATCAATTGTTATTCCTAGCACTTTGAGGCATGTAACCTGTTCAACGGGTTCATTTTTAAGATGTACAGGAGGAAACTTAAGAGTGAGATTTTGTCTTTTTTGCCTGGTTGTGATAAGCATGGATTTAGTTTTTTGAGGGTGAAGCGACATGTGATTTAGTTCAGTCCATTTCACGAGATCATTCGCACTTTCTTGTAAAGTTTGTGCAAGAACAGTAACATCAGATGATTTGTGTGGATTGTTGTGTCATCAGCAAAAAGTTCACAGGTGGATGTGATATGTAGAGGGAGATCATTGATGTAAATTGTGATTAATAAGGGACCCAAGATAGAGCCTTGTGGGACGCCATAGGAAAGTGTTTGAAATGAAGAGAAGGTTGTATTAATTTTCACACATTGTTGCCTATTTGTGAGATATGAGTGAAAAGGCCGTAAGAGTTCTGTGGATAAGCCATACAATTTTAATTTTCTAAGAAGAAGGTTATGGTCTATCACATCAAATGCTTTTTTGAAATCATAAATTGGACACCACAATATTTGTTGTTGTTAATGCTGTTTAGCCAGTCATCAACCGGTTGATTAGTGCTGTGTGGCATGAATGGTTGTGTCGGAACCGGACTGTCTTGGATGAAGCAAGTGGTATGTATTAAGGTGGTGTAATGTGTGTTTGTTTATGTGTTTTTCCAAAGGTTTGGAAAGAGTGGAAATGATTGAGATTGGTCTGTAGTTTGCAGGGTCTGAGCTGTCACCTGCTTTGTAGATAGGAATGACTTTTGCTTTTTTGAAACTATTGGGAAAATGATTTTTGTCGATACATAGATTGAAGACGTATGTCAACGTATCTGTAATTGCTGGAGCTGATAGTTTGAGAATTTTGCCGTTCTAGGCCATCCACCCCGCAGGTACTTGACTGTTTTAGGTGTGTAAGGTAGTGATAGACTTCTAATACTGTTATTGGTGGAATATAAGTTCAGACGTGATGTTTTTATCATGGCAATATTGTTTCAGTTTATGAAGGTCGTTTGATCTTGAAGAATCAGCGTGACAACTTTATTGGCTATAGTGCAAAAGTGGGTGTTCAGTTGTTCGACAGAGATGTCTTTAATTATAGTTGATTTTGAAGAAGATTGATTGTTTGTAAGCTCGTTAATAGCTCTCCATACCAATTTTGGGTTCTGATTTGATGAAATTAGTTCTCGATAGTATTTGGTTTTTTCTCTGCGCTTCTGTGAATTTATTGCATTTCTCAGTATTCTAGACTCCTCTTCATAGCCATGTTGTTTAAGCAGATCTCTAAGATAACCTGCCTCCTGTAACTCTTTAGAGAGAGAGAGAGGAGAGAGAGAGTGAGAGAGAGAGAGAAGAGAGAGAGAGAGAGAGAGAGGAGAGAGAGAGAGAGGAGAGAGAGAGAGAGGAGAGAAAACGATCGATGCTATAATTCTATTGTGCTTCCTCAGAGCTGAGTTCCGGGTTGGGGTAAGTCTGCTGTCTGGGGTTCCGATGATCGTCTGGTCAGAACTCCCCCATAGTCTTGACTGGAATCAACTTGGAATCACAACACGCAAACATTTTTAGACTTGCGGGGTCAGCAGTGAACAAACAGCAGACGCAAACCACCCCAAAACTCACCCTGGCGAGTTTTTGTTTCAACTATCCTTCCCCACCCATCTCTCCCCCCCCCCCCCACTCTCCGGTCCCCCTCCCCTCTCCGCCCCCTTTCCCTACCTCTTTCCAACACCTTTATCTCCTTGCCTCTGCTAGACCGTTCATTATCTCTCCCCTGATCTTCTCTTGTTCCAGGGTTGAAACAAAGAAGGGGTGGGGAGAGGGGGGAGGGGGTGGGGGCGGATGGGGGGAAGGAGCATTTTGTGCAGCGACAGGTAGAGCTTTCAGTGTGTGTGTGTGTGTGTGTGTGTGTGTGTGTGTGTGTGTGTGTGTGTGTGTGTGTGTGTGTGTGCGTGCATACGTGCATGCGTGAGTGCGTGCGTGCGTGCGTGCGTGTGTGTGTGTGTGTGTGTGTGGTAAGCGTGTGTGTGTTTGTGTGTGCGCGCGTGCCTGCGCGCGCGCCGCGCGTGTGTATGTGTATGTGTGTGTGTGTATGTGTGTGTGTGTGTGTGTGTGTGTGTGTGTGTATGTGTGTGTGTGTGTGTGTGTGTGTGTGTATGTGTGTGTGTGTGTGTGTGTGTGTGTGTGTGTGTGTGTGTGTGTGTGTGTGTGTGTGTTGCATGCACGCAATTGTTTCTGGTCAATCCGTCCATTCTACCTGCGTTTACCTGATTTCACGCTCAGTTTGCTTGATGTCAAAGCCTTGTACCTTCGCTCCAGAAACTGGATCGCAGCGAACACGTTTCAGTATATGCAACTTTTAAGACACGAAGAGACTCTGATATCTATCAATGTGTCTATACATCCGTCCGCCCGTCTGTCTGTCTGTCTGTCGGTCTGCTTGTCTGTCTGTCTGTCTGTCTGTTCGTC
>JAFLJL010004279.1:0-5000 GCA_018398815.1 Conus ventricosus | reverse complement strand
GTGGATGCTTTTAAAGATACCGTGAATGCTGTGAAGATCCTTCGGCGGCAGATTAAAAGCCGGCCTAGACAATACGTGTCGCAAAGTGAATGTTTCTAAAATGGTGGTGAACATGCATTTGACAGCTAGGCATACGCCTTGCATTGTTATCTTATTCATTTGTTTACTGATTTGTTTGTTTATCTATTCATTTATTTCTTTGTTATTATTATTTGTTTATTTCTTTTCTATATGTATTGACTGTATTCCTTTGTTTATCTATTTGTTTATTCCTTTCTTTATCATTTCATTTTATTTACCTATTTACTTGTTTACTTATTTATCTATGAATGATATAACTTTTTGAGTAGAATGAGATGCATCGTCACGGAACTGATTTGCTTTGTCACACTTGCGTTCTGACTGTTTGACCTTCGTCGTCGGCCGGGCGACAAACCTGGAGATATCCTGCTGTGTGGAGAATGCCATGGCCACGCGCAACGATCTGGATTTTGTCACAGACTGGGGACCACGACACGTGCATTGGGCGGTTACATCCGTGTTTGTCCTACAGACTGGGGACCACGACACGTGCATTGGGCGGATACATCCGTGTTTGTCCTACAGACTGGGGACCACGACACGTGCATTGGGCGGTACATCCGTGTTTGTCCCTACAGACTGGGGACCCGACACGTGCATTGGGGGTTACATCCGTGTTTGTCCCTACAGATGGGGACCACGCACATGCATTGGGCGGTTACATCGTGTTTGTCCTAAAGGGCCTTTCTCTCACTCTCCGTTTCTCCTCCCACCCCCACCCTCTCCTCCCTCCCATCCTCGCGCGTGCGCCTGTGTTGTGCGTACGTGTGCGGGTCTTGCGGTCTGGGTGGGTGCGTGCAAGGTTGTGTGCGTGCCTATATGTGTGTGTGTATGTGCGTGCGTGCGTGCGTGCGTGCGTGCGTGCGTGCGTGTGTGTGTGTGTGTGGTGTGTGTGTGTGTGTGTGTGTGTGTGTGTGTGTGTACATGTGTAATGCCAGTGTGCGGTGTGTGCTTGTGGTGACAGTATAATGGACTATGTGTGCGGGTTGTGTGTGTGTCAGCCTTCGCGCAAGGAGCTGCATGTTGTCATGCTGGTCTGCACTGTGCAAGCGGCAGCCAATGGTTCTTCAATCCAGTGCTCAGAATCGATCCTTTTGTGTTACGGTCAGTCACCTGCACGGCTCACACCCTGCCGCCCCCCCCCCCCCCCTTCTGCCCTCATATGTCTCCCCCTTACCCTTCCACCTACCTCCATTCCTCACAGAAATTGTTTTCAAACAGCCATACCCAATGTAAAAAGGGAGGAAAACAAGAATCACCAAAATCAAGGAGTGAGCAATCTTCGAAAATGATCTAAACACACACACACACACACACACACACACACACACACACACACTAAACACAGTACACACACACACACACACACACACACACACACACACACACACACACACACACACACACACACACACACACACGCACGCACGCACGCACGCACGCACGAACGCACACACCACACACACACACACACACACACACACACACACACACACACACACACACACACACACACACACACACACACACACACACACACACACAGATGGCTCAGTGCTAGAAAATGATAACACGGGAGCAGCCTTCATAATCCCTAGTTTCAAAATAGAAAAGCTCTTCTATCTTGGTAGACAGTTATCGATAGTTAGTGCCGAATTAATTGCTATACTTAAGTCGTTAGATTTCATCCTAAATTTTCCAATAAATAATTCCCAAATTATGATAGGTGTTGATTCGAAAGCAGCAATCCACTCGATTAAGTCTGCATGTCCTTCAATTCGTCTTGATATGGTATTAGAAATTCATCATTTCATTCATCTTTTATACATGAAAGGCATTACTGTTACTTTTTGTTGGATCCCCTCTCATTGTGGTATTGTACCCAACGAACGCGTAGATCAACTTGCAAGAAAAGCAGCTCAAAATGTCAATTACGCAATACCATTTAACATTCCTTTAGATTTGAAAGAATGTTTTTCAATTATAAATTCAACGTCAAGAGAAAAGTTAAAACATTACTGATGAACTCAGACGTCCAATATTATCACAACTGTGTAAAGTTTTGTGATGGGTACAAGAGGAAAACGTACATACAAGTCTCTTTCTCGTCTAGGGAGATTGAAAGCTTAATCCATAGATTTCGTTTGAACGCATTGAAAACAAAATATTGTCATAACGTTAAATGTATGTGTGGGGAAACCTTAAGTATCAGTCATTTACTAATTGAATGCCCAAGAGCAAGAGAACTCTTTACAAATTCGGGTATTGATGGTTACACTGATGGATCGACTTCCTTACCTTTACCAAGTATTTTAAACAGTTCTTGTGTTCTTGAGTCAGTTTGCAAATGTTTGTTAAGTAGTTCAATTGGCCTTTATCTTTAGATCGCATCTCTACTCAATTACATACTTTTGTTTTGAATAAATGGAAGAGGAATAGAGGGGAGGGGGTGGGGGTGGGGTTGAGGATGTCATATTCTATCACTAACATATTAATACACTCAATCACTTACATACTTCATTCACCCACACATAAAACTGTCTGAATCACTGTAGTGGAAGGACATTAAACCGACGACAACACACACACACACACACACACACACACACACACACACACACACACACACACACACACACACACACACACACACACACACGCGCGCGCACGCGCGTGCGAAAGCACGCACGCACGGACGCGCGTGCGCGCGTGCACACACACACACACACACACACACACACACACACACACACACACACACACACACACACACACACACACACACACACACACATACACACGTGTTCACCGCAGCCGTGCGAACAATTAAAGAAGAAGAAGGAAAAACAAGATGCAAAGTATATAAACGTACTCCCAATTTATCTTGAATACGCGTGAGATATTCCATAAAGAGGAAAAAAACGGTTTTGGGTCGTTATAGCAATTAGTAACGGCTATTCTTGTAAACATCGGCCATCATCTGTGACCCATAATGAACATACCTATAAATTTTCAGAAAAATCGGCCAAGTACTTTCTGAGATATTCCATGAAGAAGAAAAACCGTTATGGGCCGTTATAGCCGTTAGTAACGGTTATAACGGTAAAATAAAACATTGGGTATCATCCGTGACCCATAATGAACATACCTACAAATTTTCAGAAAGATCGGCCCGGTAGTTTTGTCTGGAGCGAGTGGAACACATTTTGACCACGGGCAGACAGACAGACAGACAGACAGACACACACACACACACATACACACACACACACACACACACACACACACAACACACACACACACACACACACACACACACACACACACACACATACACACACACACACACACACACACACAGAGCATATCTTCGTTCCCATTGTAAAGTACTCCCTGTTCTGTAAGAACTGGGAGTACAAAAAAGGAGGCACAGGGGGATTGAACAAGGAAGGAGTAGGGGGAAGAGGGGAAGGGAGAAGGAAAGATGCGTCGAATCGAAATTTCCTCTCATCATTGTACACGCAGCCCCGACATGTAGCTATGTAAAAACAACAACAATAACAACAACAACAACAACAACAACAACAACAGAGATGTCCAAAAGTACAATTGAATGAAGGGAGGAGGGAAAGAGGAGCCGGGAGAGGTGAAGACAGAAAGGACTAAAGGAAGAAGGCAAAGAGAAGGAAAGAGAGAAAGGAAGGAAGGAAGGAAGGAAGACAGGAAGGATGAATGAGAGAATGATAAAAGAAAAAAGGAAGAAAGAGAGAAAGAAAAAAGAAAGAAAGAGAGGAAAAAGAAAGAAAGAAAGAAAGCAAAAAAAAGAAAAGAAAGAAACAAAGAAAGGAAGGAAGGAAGGAAACAAATGATAAAGAAGGAAACGGAAGCGTTTGAGAAAGAAAAAAATAGAGAAAGAAGAAAGAAACAAAGAAATAAAGAAGGAAAGGAAGGGATCAAAAATGAAAGGAACAAAGAAATAAAGAAGGAAAGGAAGGGATCAAAAATGAAAGGAACAAAGAAATAAAGAAGGAAAGGAAGGGATAAAAAAATAAAAGGAACAAAAAAATAAAGAAGGAAAGGAAGGGATCAAAATGAAAGGAACAAGAAAGGATGAAAGAAAAAAAAACAAAGAAATAGAGGAGAAAAGGAAGGGATTAAGACGGGAAAGAAAGAAAAATAAAAGAAGAAAGAAACAAAGAGGGGAAAGTTAAGAAGGAAGACAGAAAGAAAGAAAAAAAAAGAAAAAAGAAGAAAGAAAGGAAATGAAAGGAAGGAAAGAAGGGAAACGAATGAGAAAAGAAAGAAAGGAAGGAAGAAATGAAAGAAAGAAAGGAAGAAAAAATGAAAGAAAGAAAGGAAGAAATGAAAGAAGAAAGGAAGGGAAAGGAAGGAAGCAAGGAAGGAAGCAAGGAAGGAAGCAAGGAAGGAAGGAAGGAAGAAGGAAGGAAAGCAAGGAAGGAAGCAAGGAAGGAAAAGGAAGGAAGCAAGGAAGAAAGGAACAAGGAAAGCAAGCAAGGAAGCAAGGAAGAAAGGAACAAGGAAAGCAAGCAAGGGAAGCAAGGAAGAAAGGAACAAGGAAAGCAAGCAAGGAAGGAAGCAAGGAAGGAAGGGGAAAAGGAAGCAAGGAAGGAAAGGAGGAAGGAAGGAAGCAAGGAAGGAAGGAAGGAAGGAAGGGAGGGAAAGCAAGGAAGGAAGGAAGGAAGCAAGGAAGGAAGCAAGAAAGCAAGGAAGCAAGGAAGCAAGGAAGGAAGGAAGGAAGGAAGGAAGGAAGGGAGGAAGCAAGGAAGGAAGGAAGCAAGGAAGGAAGGAAGGAAGCAGGAAAGGAAGGAAGGAAGGAAGCAAGGAGAAGGAAGGAAGGAAGGGAAGGAAGAAGAAGGGAAAAAAAAGGGAAAAAGGAAAAGGGGCAAAAAGAAAAGGAA
>JAFLJL010004278.1:7500-17507 GCA_018398815.1 Conus ventricosus | reverse complement strand
ATAATTATAGGCTATAATAACAAATATAATAATGACGTCGACGACGACAAACGACCGCGACAACGACGACGACGACGACGATCGATGATGATAATTCTGCTGCTGCTGATAGGCTAATGATGGCTATATCTACCACCCAGTTTTTACTTCTAAGTTCTTCATAAAGAAAAAGCTCCTTATGTCACAAAAATAACGGGACACACACCACACACACACACACACACACACACACACACACACACACACACACACACACGCACGCACGCACCACGCACGCACGCCGCACGCACGCACGCACGCACGCACGCACCACACACACACACACACCACACACACACACGGATCAGTCAAGAAATGTTCTCAAAGAAAAAAAAAATCTTTTGATTACTTTCGGTGCATGGAAGATTAAAGATCAACGAACTTTACATCGCAAAATGAGAATCAAACTCAAAACAACAATCAGTCATTCTCAGTTACCTGTTCGACAGACAGTTGAACATATCAATGCGTAGTGTGATCACATTATGCATGGAAACTGCATGAAGAAAGAAACAGATGATCACTCCACCTTCCTTATCCTTATAAACTTGCTTTGGTCGAAGTACATGTTCCGCAATGGTTCGAACAACTAACTGCAAACAGATTTATGTTTTAAGAACTTTCTTGTTAAAAAAAAAACCAACAGCGACAAACAAACAAACAAAAAACGTTATAAAGACAATTGTGAATATTCCTTTCAACAGCGATGGGTAATTTAATACTGCTGCATTTAGACTCAGAATTAGAAAGAGATCTTGCATGTATCTTCCGGTATGTTGGAAATAGATCATTCTCTACTAAAGATCACTTTTGAAATATCAGTGAAATGAACATTTACTGCTGTTCTCAGGTGACCTACGCCAGTTATTTGTGAATATCTTAGAGTTTCTGTCTGACACGTTGATGTAATCCATTTTTGTTTGTGAAGGATTGAGATTCCCACATACACAATCAACCCCTCTTTCGATTATAATGGCTTTTACATGGTTTTAGCCATGGTGAAATGAAACAGGTTGTAAGCATATTTTTCAGATACAGATTTTACTCTATTAGTGCAGAACCTGATCTTTCCTGCTTTCACTAGGAATGAATTAGGGTGGATCACTATTTCCTCATAATCATTTTAAAGAAATCAGAGTGTCTTTATTTAGCATGAGCAAATATTTATGAAATCTCAACTGTAACTTGTCTAAAAGACTGACACTGTCATCCCCAATCCCTTTACCCCCCCCCCCCCCCCCCCCCCCCCCCCCCTCCCCGCCCCATCTCAAAGTTTTGCAGCCATACTGCAGCACTGTATCACCATAGAATACAAAAGCTCCACTTAGAGAAAACATCAATAGGCCAAAGTTTGTTTCTAGACTGTATGCAACAATGAGAACACTTACTTCAGTGCTTGATCGTAAGCACAGGTGTTTTTTTTTCTTGCTGTTTGTGTTTGACTAAACTCAATGCCTAAAATAGGACGAACACTCAAACCTGTCCTTACAAAAAGTAAACACACAAACATGTGTCCCTTTCCTGTTGCAGGTGATGAATTTGATGGAGATATATGGGCAAGGCTGAGCTGCTACAATAATAAAGACATACCTTTCTGAACATGTGTATATCAGAATCTATGTATGCCTTTTTTAGTACTGCATTTGCATAGATTTTTTTTTGTATGCAGTGATTTCTGTTCTTGGGGGAAAAAACCTCCTACATTTCCTTTTTACCAGTGCTGATTCTTTTGTTATGTATATATGGATGCATACTCTCTCTCTCTCTCTCTCTCTCTCTCTCTCTCTCTCTCTCTCTCTCTCTCCCCCTCACACACACACACACACAACACACACACACACACAGACGAAAACGGAGACAGGGACACAGAGACTGGTTGTTGGGAGGATTCTCATATGAATTTGCTGTGATGGAGAATTTCAATCCAGCTGGAAATCTTTTATTTGAGCTGTGAATAGATATTGGAACATGAGTTTATCTTGAGTCACTCTTAACCCCTTCTCGAGGCGAGGACCGGGGTGGAAAACAAAGTATGTACCGCCTTATATGTAAACATCTTCTTCTCTCTCTCTCTCTCTCTCTCTCTCTCTCTCTCTCTCTCTCTCTCTCTCTCCCCCCCGAACCACTGTCATATATTGTTCAAAAGATAAGATCAAAGGTTCATTTGGACGGAAAACCATAAAGTGGCTTATGAAGTCCGCATAGTGATGACCCCCATGTATGCAGATCATTCGAACATTGGCTATGGAGTGATGGCATGGCCTACACATCTACATGTTGATTCTGCCAAATGTTAGGAACATCTCAAAAGACAATGACATTCTAGACATACATCGCAAAGTTACTCAAACATTCTTACTTTTACCTTTTGTTTCAACCGCGACGCCGCGTTCATTTCTCTGTCTTCCATCATAGATTCCACAAACACTTCTAAAATGATTTTAACGAAACCTGTTGGAAAGATGGTACAATGCCTAAGGAGGAATTCCATTAAATTTTGGGGGGATCCTTGATGTGAATCTGGATAAAAGGGGAGATCAAGCGGGCATTCTACCTTGGCGAAGATCTGTACATTCTGGGATGCCCTTCACATTTTGGAACTAAAATGGTGCAAGTCATAATACTTTGAAGTGACATACATTTCCCCCAAAATGAACACCGAGTGACTACAATTTTTTTTATCCGAGTCATTTCTTTCTATATTTTTTTCCTTAGTTTTCTTCCTTTTCCTTTCTTTTTATTTCTTTCTTTCTTTCTTTCTTTCTTTTCTTTCTTTCTTTCTTTCTTTCTTTTTTTCGTGTCTGCCTTTGTTTCTTTCTTTCCTCCTTTCCACCTTCCTTCATTCCTTCCTTTCTTTGTCTCTTCCTTCCTTCCTTTCTTTCTTTCTTATTTTTCTTTTTCTCTTTTTCATGTATATATCTTTATCCTGTCTGATGAGGATGACAGCGATGCCAGGCTGATGATAATGAAACGGCGAGAGTCAGGCGGGATGAAATCCCGTGACGGGATGGGACAGCTCGCTTAAGAGCCTTCATAGCACTACTTTTGCTAACAGTTGTACTTAGAGATAATCCAGCCTAAATTTAATCACTATACTTTTGTTGGCTGCCTAGACGAGAGAGAGAGAGAGAGAGAGAGAGAGAGAGAGAGAGAGAGAGAGAGAGAGAGAGAGAGAGAGAGAGAGAGAGAGAGAGGAGAACAGACAGCTACACGTAAATTAAAAAAAAAGTCACTGAAACAGGAAAACAAATTAATTAGGACATACACGCATGCATACACTCATCGGCTGCAAACCAACAGCATATACACAAACAACGTAAGCAAATAAACACGTAATTCGTGCCGGTCAAACACAAAATATCAGCAATGTAGCCTATTAATTAAAGAGAGGAGAAAACAATCTGAATAAAACCAATAAACGAACGGACAATAATATCAATAACAAGAATCTGCAAATCACTCAACAAAACGCAACACACACACACACACACACACACACACACACACACACACACACACACACACACACACACACACACACCGCGCGCGCGCGCGCGCGCGCGCACGCACTTACACACACACACACACACACACACACACACACACACACACACACACACACACACACACACAAAGTGGGTCACGATGACTTACTCCAAAAGGGAGCTAGGCTTCATGCTCTTCCGGACGTTGCTAAAAAACTTGGACTGCCACAGGCCTCACCACCCCCCGCCGCCGCAGATCGGGGTCACCGCCCCAGAATCCCCTGCCCCCCGACCCCCGACCCGGAGTCTGGGGGATGGAGAGGGGCTCTTGGCCGCGGAGTCCGGGAGCAGGGACTTCTTCTTTTTCCCAAATCGAGCGGCCGCGTTCACTACAGACATGCTTCAAGTAGGATGTGCGACGGCGAAATTCGCCCGCTGCTGCTTGTATAGTTTCCTTTGGAGAGTTGAGCTTTTTTTTTTCTTTTCGCAGGAGCTGTACAGTTTTTGTAGATGTTGATGATGATGATGATGATGATGATGACGTTATTGTTCTTGTTCTCATTCAAGGTTGGGTTTTGCTGTTTTTCAAACGTTCACACCAACGTGTAAATCAACACCTTGTTTTTATTTGTATTTATTATTTATTCATTTACTTTTACATTTGTCCATGTGAAAATAAAATAGAGATTTTTTTCCAAGCGATGTTGCGACACTTTCTCTCAGTCAACAATTATCGCAGCGGCAATCTGCCCCTGTCGACATCGAGGAAAGGATCTTCATGAATCAACAGGGAAAGGTGTGCTTCTCGAGTGAGATGCTCTCCAGGAGCGGATAATTCGGGCCCCCCCCTCCTTCCCAAAACACTTTCTCTCTCTCTTCTTTGTTTTGTTTTGTTTTCGTTTTTTTTTTTTTTTTTTTGGCTCTAAACTCCACTAAACGCTGATACTGGAAGTAAGGTCATTGTCACATGTGACATTGAGGAGAAGGGGGGGGGGGGGGGGGGGGGTTGGGGGGGGGGGGGTGGGGGGGGGGGGGGGGGGGGTGGGGGGGGGGGGGGGGGGGGGGGGTTGGGGTGGTGGGGAGGGGGGGGGGGGGGTGGGGGGGGGGGGGGGGGGGGGGGGGGGGGGGGGGGGGATGGGGGGGGGGGGGGGGGGGGGGGTTTTGGGGGGGGGGGGGGGGGGGGGGGGGTTTTATCGATTGTCGAATGAGATGAGAGCGGAAGTGGAAAGGGTCGGACACAGGAGACGAGGTTCGAAGCACGGGGTGGTTTACATCACGCCAAACTCTGCTGTTGATCCGCGACGGGTAAATAATACCTGGGAGGAGGATACGGGGGGGGGTTAAAGGGGGTGGATGTGTGTTAGGAGGGGTGGGCGTGGAAGGGAGGGGTGGGGGTGAATGGAGGAAGGGGGGCTACGGACGACTGTCATCAACCTTATACAACCGAATGATTTGTCTCTACACCGTTATCGTTCGTTTGTTTCCCAGAAGGATGTAGATGGGGTTCTGGCAACTTAGCCCCCCTCCTCTCTCCCTTACTCCCCCATCTACACCCTCCCCGTACACACTTTTCTCTCCTCCTTCTAACTCCCAAAACCATCTCATGAGCTCCTTTTTGAGTCGACGCTGGCGATGTCGATGTGAGAAATGACCAAGATTTGCCCCCAGGCCAGAGTCCCTGTCCGGGTGCAACGTTCTGTAATAACGCCACGCCGACGGATGAGGGAAGGGCATGAGCCGAAACTCAACCCGCCCACCCCTCCCCCTTCTGTCCGCTCCCTCTTCCCTACCCCCACTCTTCCCGCGGATGTAACTTATTTGGCTTCTCTTTTATTCCAAACCGCTTTTCTTCTTCAAAAATTGTTTAGAGTGTCCCAAAACGACAAAGCCTATCAAAGCATATCGTGGGAAATAATTATCCACTACCCTGTTCCAAAATTACCCTGGTGAACAGTTTGAAGCATGGTTTAGGAGCGTAGTAGAAACGGGCATGTGCCAGTATTCCTAAAGGGAGTGAATATAGGCACATGCCGTTTCCTTACGCGTCTGTCATTACGAAAAAAGTCACTCCCCTGGTGATATGACAGACGGGGACAACCATCGAAGGGGAGTGGCTGGGTTGGGGAATGGGGAGGGGAAGGAGCGAATGTGCACTTACACTGGGCCACCAGAACGAAAGCAGTACACAGAAACCATCGAAGCCTCCTTTGAAAACAGAACTACGGCCTCTATGGCCTGTCCCAGTTGAGACAGCCTTTCCATTTTGTTTTTACTCATTCATCCACTTCATTTGCTTATTCACTCACTCATTTATTTGTTTACTTGCTTAATATTGGGGCCCTATGAGTTGGAGACTTGAAGCTTTCGGTAAATTGTAGTTCAATTTACTGAAAAAGACACACACAGACTGTCTACCTTTCAGGTTATAAATCCACGTCTGTGTGTATTTACATCTACGTATTGTTCAACTCATATTATTACAATACTTCATTCTTTTTTTTTCCTTGTATGTTCTTCGCTGACTGTTAGGAAGAGTTGTGTGTGTGTGTGTGTGTGTGTGTGTGTGTGTGTGTGTGTGTGTGTGTGTGAGGATACCGCAGAATTAAGAGTGGTCGTGGTAAGACTATCACAGCATTATGAGCAGTTTATCTCCGTTGGATACCAAGAGTGGACGGATTCAATCAGGTTGGTTCCACTGACGAGTCCCAGCAGGGGAACGAAAGTTGTCTCTTGACAGGCAATACAAATGGTTCGGTTTTCAACACAAACTTCGGTGGTCCCCACGTGCTGCTAGTGACGGATGTGCTCATTCAGGCTCTGTTTTTCATTCCTGTTTTCTCTCCCCCCCCCCCCCTCCCCCCACCCCTCCTGTCTTCCAACGGTGGTTTTTTTTTTCGTTTAATTTTTTTTTTTTTTTAAGAGTGTATAAATCTTTGCTAAGTCATTGTCTGGATAACGGAGGATTTGTCAGCCTGTTCTTGGGTTTCTTTTTGTTTTTGTTTTTTGTTTGTTTTCACCCCCACTACTTATTCGTTCAGCATCGGTGATCGGCCGATTGCAGTAAACTTGGTCAGCATTCTCTCTCTCTTTCTCTCTCTCTGTCTGTCTCTCTGTCTCTGTCTATCTGTCTGTCTGTCTCTCTCTTTCTCTCTCTCTCTCTCCCTCTCTCTCTCTCTCTCTCTCTCTCTCTCTCTCTCCCTCTCTCTCTCTCTCTCTCTCTCTCTCTCTCTCTCTCTCTTTCTTTCTCCATATACATGTATGTCGGTGATTGGCCGAGTACTGTAAACTTGCTCAGTAGTAGGCAAGCACTCGCTGTGTCATTTCCACGTGGCACAGACTCGGGCGGATTGTGTCGTTGCGAGTACGGCTGCTATTGACACACAAGCTTTGGACAATATTTAGCCATCAGAAACTCCAGCTAAAAACAAACCCTTCAGCTCCTACAATCACTTCACAACCTCCTCCACCCCCACTTCCTTCCCCCTGCCCTCCCCCCTCCCACCTTCTCTCCCCACTACCACTCTCCCTCTCCCTCATTCCTGACGCGCAGCCACGTTCTCCTCGTGGATTGCAAAAGAGTTTGTGTTGTTGTAAAGATAGAAACATCACTGCGAGCATCATGTCTTGGTTCACAGTCATTCCTTTCAACTGCTTCACGTTTTTGTTCGTTCCCTCTCTAATAAAGAAAGAACCTGGTTTCACTTTCGATGAGCATATTTGTACACTCTTTCTGCTAAAAACTGTTTTTAGCAGATGGAGAGAGAAAATAGTGCTTTTATTCATTGTCATGAGTCGGCCGAATGTTCTCGAGCATTTAGGCAAAATTAAGGGTAGTTTTGCTGTTGTTGAGAGCAAGTCCTTGGGTTCTTCAAGTGTGCGAATTCAGGCATCACCAGAGGGGAATACCCCGAGTCGCATACTGAAGGAGGGAGAGTTACTGGGAAGTGTTTCGCATGTCCGAGGGATAGTGACAAGGAGTTGGCAACCTGCCGGTCCTGGGTAGAGGAGTGTCCAGTCCGACCACTGGCTGGCTATTCACTGGGTTCTCCAGTGGGCCTGAAGGGAAGGCGATCGTGTCAGGTGACCGTCACGGGTAGGTGACCGTCAGCCTGCAGGCAGAGTACAGCGACCATTCAGTCGTCCTTGTTCTGAGGAATGAATGGAAGGCTGCGGCCTATTGAGTGGTTTGCGCCTTGTTGTCTATAGAGGTAGTAACTACTTGAAGCATCAGTCCTGGCTGGTAGAGAAGTCCAGGCTGTTAGTACAATGGGTAGCTTCGGGGAATCGAACATGAGTTTGAATGGGGGTTATGCATTAACCACTTGGTACCCAAGTCTTGGTTAGCGCTAGCAGCCGTTGTGTGTGTGTATGTGTAGGTGACTAGTGATTCCATTGGTGGAATAAAAATAACTTGGGAATTTATTGGTACAAATCGTGTGATGTGTGTGTGCCCGTGATTCCATTGGTTGAGCCAGTTAAACTCGGGTTCTCTCTTGTTTGAGAATGAATATAAGCTGCTTGGAAAACCAGGGAGAGTGTGACTCACTTAAGGGAAAGTGAACTCGCCCGTCTTGCTGAGGGCTCAAGAAAATACAGCGTGAAGCAGAGGTTAGCTGTCGCCTCGTTGTCTCCTGGGTGGGGACGTATGACAGTGGAGGTTGCTGTAGCCTCGGAGCCGACGACGAGAAGAATTGTCTCCCGTGTGGGGACGGTCGACAGCAAGACGTGTCAGCCTGTTGGGGCCTAGACAGGGAGCTGCCAGACAACGGTGGGGTGTTTGCAGCCAGAGAAGACCTGTGGGAGAGGCCGACAGGAGCCCTTTCCGTGGAGAGGGCGAAGTACAGTGGAGTCCGGGAGACTCGGTGTGAGGGTGCGACTCAAGCTACGTTGCCAGTGTCCCCCAACTGGGATTTGGCCAATCGGGAGGACACAACAGTGTGGCAGCTTCAGCTCGTGGTCGTACAGTGGATGAGAGAAACTGACGATCAACCAAGGAATGCTGGCAAGTTACGGACGTTTTATTTGTTCTTAAGTTTATAAGTGTGCAACCAGAATAGTGGAATATTGTCTTTCCTGGCTAAGTAAGAATAACTGAAGGAAGGGAATGCGATTTATGAAATTGTCTGTATGATGTTTACATTGTTGTATGATACAGATAAGTGTGTTGTAGTGACGGGTGGGGGCTCGGAGTCAAGTTAAATAAAAGTTGATTATTTTCTGTGAAATGTTATTGGTTTCCCGTCACTTTTGTGCGGGCCCGATGTGAGTGACAGAGTGCGTGTGCCTATGCGAGAGCGCATTTTAGTTGTGAAAGCGTAAATACTTCTGTCTATAACCCCCTGCATCCCTGAATATGATAATCATATTTTAATAACGAGGGGGAGCGTCGGAGACCCGTCACATTCATACAATATCTTTTAAGAATGATGATGATGATGATAATAACAATAATAATAATAACGACGATGATGATAATAATAATGATGATAATAACAGTCATTATTATTACTATATCATTATCATCATTACTATCAATGTTATCATGTATGCGTGAAACAAGAGGTCACTTCAGACATTAAATACTAATGATAACAATGACAATAAACACAGTAACAAGTATTTGTTATCAATATTGTTGTTAGTTTCACTATTATCATTATTATTACAATTGAATGTCTGAAGTGACCTCTTAAATTGTTTCACACAGACATTATTATCATTATCATGATCATCATCATTTTCATTATCATTATCTAATGTTTAAGGTGGCCTCTTGTTTCACGGACGTGCGCGCGCGCGCGCTCGCATGTGTGCACATGTGGACGACCAGTGGAGCATGAGTAAACTAGTACTTTTGTTCACGACAGTTTTGTCATAAGACCAATACTCCGGCATACTACAGTTGACATAGGACTGACTGGATTAAAGAACAAAAATCACTTTGCCCAGTGTCCTGAGCACACAATCCTCCGAATGCTAGTTGAGAAAAATATGACACGCACAACAGTCCCTGGAGCCACAGTTTGTTAGTGCTTTTCACACAAAGATTGTGTCTTTGCTCACAAAAGTAGTGTCGTTGCTCAGAATATAGTGTTTTTGCTCAAAACGATACAGTCCTTGCTCAGAACATAGTGTTTTCTGCTCACAAAGATACTGTAGTTACTATGGATATAGTGCTTTCCGCTCACAAAGATCGTGCCCTTGCTCAGAACATATTGTTTTCTGCTCACAAAGATACTGTCGTTGCTCAGAATACAGTGTTTTCACTCACAAAGATTGTGTCTTCGCTCAGAATATAGTGTTTTTGTTCAAAAAGAAACTGTCGTTGCTAAGAATATAGTGCTTTTGCTCAAAAAGATAAGCGTCGTTGTTCAGAATATAGTGCTTTTACTCAAAAGATAAGTGTCGTTGCTCAGAATATAGTGCTTTTGCTCAGAAAGATACGTGTCGTTGCTCAGAATATAGTGCTTTAGCTCAGAAAGA
>JAFLJL010004278.1:0-2500 GCA_018398815.1 Conus ventricosus | reverse complement strand
GCCGGTATGTGCTTCTGTAAAGTCAACAGCCGCAGGCATGTATGCGCAGGACCGCCTCCCTTCTCCCCCCGCACACACACACGCGCGCGCGCGCACACACACCACACACAAACATACACATCGCGCGCGCGCGTGCGTGCACACACACACACACCACACACACACACACCACACACACACACGCACGCACGCACGCACGCACGCACGCACGCACGCACGCACACACACACACACACACACACACACACACACACACACGCACACACACACACGCACACTCACACTCACTGGCAAGGATTCACGAAATATAGGAGACACATGCACAACGTCAACGATCTCTGGCAGGAGGAATGGAACTCGCAGACGGATAAACTATTCAAAATCCGTTCAAACCTGAAAGAGTTTTTACCATGTTCTCGAGGCGGCCGTAAAGACGAAAAAGTCTTGTGCCGTTTGCATACAGGCCAGAGAACAGTAAAACACGGGGTCTGGCTCATCCGGTCTCAACCGGCCTTAGCCGGTCTCAACCGGGCGACTCCAGACCCGTGTTTTACTGTTCTCTCCTAGTAAAACCCTACAAACATGCATACTGTGTAGGATTATCCGTTTTCAATACTAATTTACTAAACTTTTCAGATTTCAGTTTTTGCTTAATCCTATGTTTTTCCTGATCATTTTCAATAACATCATTTTCGCGCAAACATTCATCAAATGCATCTCTGTCTTTCATGTGAAATAAAATTACAGTCTTTAACTGTTCTCTAAAGTCTTTTAAAACCGAGTTATATTTTTGGCATAAAATCCACACACTTATCCCAGCATGTCTTCCGCTGAAGGCCAGTTTTGACAAAGTGTTTCTCTTTTTAACTATGTCTCTTTCTGCGAACAGTCATCTATAATAAATAGTGTCTGCGTTCCTTCAAACAGTTTATAAAACTGTTCTAAACACTCACTCAGTTTATTGCTAGGATCAACTAAATATATGTTATCATCTGTCCATATAAACCTTCTATCATGATATGCTTTGTTCCATTTAAGTGTTGGACAGAAAATCACAATATGATCAAAATTATAGCGATAAACTGTTTGTAATAGGTTGAGGATAAATATTGTTTTTCCACAACCAGTCTGCCCACAAATTAATGAACAATGAGGGGTTTTTGTCATAAAGTTTAACTGCTCCATAGTTTTATAACAGAATTTAATCTAATCCAGTTATTATTTTTATCATACTCTCCGTCAAAACTTGTTCAGTATAATAAAACCCTATGAGGCCTAAATGTGTAAGATTAATCCAATTCAGTTCTGTAAGATTGTTTCTATTTAAGTCAATATTGATTTTGTTGCTTGTTGTTATGATCTTAATATCCTCACCATTGTGAAGAACGACTATGGTAACTTTAAGGCGTTTAACGTCTAAGTTTTGCCAGCTAATATTAATTCCTTTATAAGGACGTCACTAACGCCCACAACCCCATCCCTCTCCACATCTTTAAAGACAGAAATTTCAAATATCATTGTGAACGTGTCTCCTAATTTTCTGCTTGGAAAGAACTGTAATTTTGTAGAAGCTTTCTTTAAAACCGTTTCTCTTCTGTGGAGGATGTACTGTTTTTTCCCATACGGCGTTATTTCAATCTCTTTCCGACTATTGTCCTCTGGCATAAGACTTACATGTAAAGGGCCAGAGTTGAATGCTTTTCTGAAACTTTTTTGACGGCTAAAAAATGTAAATGGGCTTATGAATTCAAATTTTATGTCCCATTCTAAATATGGTTCTAAGTGCCATTTGAGGTCAGGTTTTCGAACTATTTTATATTCATACTGGCCAGCATTATTTGCTTCTACATTGCGTAGTTGTTCTAGTTTAGGAAACTTTTTGTTGTCGCTAACCTCTTTGCGTTTATAATCACCATCTTTAGTGTACTCAAACCCATACAAAGCGCCTATCTCACCGTTCTGTTCAAAGTCCGCAACGTCTGCAAGGTCTTTTAATTCTAAAGTTATACACCTCACAGGTGCTAATGTAACTCCTGGTTCTTCTGGCCCACGCGACATTATTTTTTAGAACAACTTATTATTTTATTTCCAAAACAATGTGCAGGTTATCACATTTTACGACTTTCCCGTTTTGTCTTTGATTTTTATATTAAATGATCCCACCCTCCCACAAACTAATCTTTTAAACTGTAAATTAGGGAATTGTATAATTTCATAATCGCAATATGCAGCTTTCCCTGACGGAAGAGCTCTTAAAACAGTTGAGGGCCTTCCATCATATAAGTTTTCATCAGTGCTCAGCTCATCTAAATGAACATAGAGTAATGAATGTAATGCAAGATCGAGCGGATTTTCCCCCTCATAAGTAGTTTTGCGTGGTGTAACTCTAAATCTATGATTGCCAGCGCAAAGCCTAACATTTTAGCTAGCTCTTTATCAAAATAGTACCCTCCTTCTTCAGGCTTGAATGTTAACATTGTTTTCAGATTCGCATTGTTAA
>JAFLJL010004277.1:0-16208 GCA_018398815.1 Conus ventricosus | reverse complement strand
TTTCCCCACATGTGCCAAAAAATACGGCCCTTCCTTTTTGGGGGCATAATAGTTGGTTCAACTTGGGCTAAAAGTTCAGGAAGGTTTAGGCTGCCTTGTAGCTGTAGGAGATCATCACTGTTCTGTTTTTAATAATTATAATTATTTTATTTTATAAAAATGGCACCGAAAAAACTGTTACCAAAACCTTGTATACCATTCTGCGGGTTTTGGAGGACTAAGTGTAGGATACTCAATGCTTGGAAAAAGCTTTTTAAAAAATAAAACCGGAGATCTTGGCAAAACTAGACTTTGAGGTTTCAGCAAAGTGATTGCTATCATTGCAGTTTCGGTTCCCACGAAAGTTTTTCTAGTCAAGCAAGGATAATTCCAGACAATATAAATATGAAAGAAAAAAAATACATTTATAAAAATGGCTTCACTCGCAATAATGATAGGCGGCGCTGTTGGTGAAGGGCGCTTGCTTTTAGCGGAAGTAATTTTTGCATTTAGTAAACTGCGGGATGACGGCGAGAGAAAAGACATAACAAAGCTATGGAGGGAAACTAGCAGCTGCAAAAGACCGCCTATGAAAAAGCAGAGACTTGAGCAGTTAGTTTTTTTTAATGCACACTGAAAAACAGGGCATGCGCTTACATATTTAAAGTGTTGATCAAGCAATAAAACAATATTATTAGTAACAGGCAAACCAGTCCAGACATTGCCCCACCAAATTCAGTGACTTTTATCAACCATCAGAAAAACAAAAGATGCAAGAAATCGGGTTTTTGTTGTTGGTATGACCGTTGTGTATTTTGTTGCACAAATATTGGCGGGAGTAAAAAATGAACAAATCTATTATTCGCCAAAAGGATATTGGAAGGGAAAAACAGCAATTAAAGCTAAGCCAAGCAGCTGGAGTCAGTGAACAAACAGCAAAAGAATGGTTATCTAAAACAAAGCGATTTGGCAATTTATTTACCTGCACCTAAACGAATACAGAGACGCACTTTGTGAACACAACTCCAAACGACCCCATCAAATGGATCTTCTATATTTACCTCTGATAGGTTAGCGAAAAAGATTTAAGTACGCACTCACAGTCATTGACATGGCTTCAAGATACAAAGATGCGGAGCCATTAACACAAAAGAGTGCTTCTGCTGTTGCTGTTGCCATTTCAACTGATATACCAACGAGGCCCCCTTTAAATTTCCCTCGCATGATTCAAGTCGTGATGGAAAAGAATTTAAAGGCCAAGTAAATCAATTATTGTTAAACACAGAGTTACTATTAGAAGAAGGCATTCGGGAATTCACAGATCACAGGGTTTAGTTGAAAACTTTACAAACATTAGCCAAAAGACTTTTCTCCTCCAGTATCACAGAGAGCTGATTGACAATTCTCGCAACACAGAATGGGTTAGAAGACTGCCCTCAGTTTGGCGGCAATGAATAATGAAGAATTTAAAGGGTTAAAACCAGTACAAGCAATCAAAAAAAACAATAAATGTTGCTGAAGGAGGTTTTCATCCAGCAAACTATTACCATTTGGATTGAAAGAAAGGTACCTTTATTTACCGGGGGAAGCAGAAGGGGACACCGCATCAGGGCAACCGATCCAGTTGGAGTGTTGACCCGTACGAAATAAAAAGAATTGTAAAGATGAATCCGCCCGTGTATTATTTACGAGAAAATGGCACAACAAAACAACCAGCTCCTAAAGATCTTTGTGAAGGAAGAACTGCAGATAATCCCGCGGGCACAGTTCCGCTTTAATTAATTTACGGTTCTCCAGTGCCCGGATTGCATATGAAAACTCGGATTAACAAACACCCGTTTTGTGTTTGTTCTATCTAATGACTTCTTTGTACAACATTTGTGTTGATCTCATGTTGATTAGATCGCATTTTTACGTTGTCATGATTGGAAAGTCTTATTGCCAAACAATGCTTCTTTGTAGTTGTCATGTGATATGTTTGACTGCACAACGCTGCGAGATATTCCCTTTGCTTTTTTAAATGATTTTCTCCTGGCTCGAAATTCTGTACATTTTTTACTTAAACCACAAAACTCCTTGATCACCTTTCCAGATAATTATCCTCATTTTTCCTAAAACCTTCTTATTGTAATTGAATGCAAGGCGAATCTTTAGGGTAATCAGATGTGTCGTTACCATCCCGCATCCCCTTTAGCTACTTCCATTTCCATGTCTTTTAGATGTCTTCAGTAGGGATTTTTCTATAACAAAACTGTCTGTATCTGTTTTAAAAGTACTCTGGACTCTGGATACGAGGGTTTAAAGTAGTCATAAAGAAATTCTAACATCAAAAGCTTTGATAATTCTAAAACAGTAAACCCAATAATAATACAGGTTTGTCTAATTTGACTTTCTTTTTTTTCATCATTATGCCAAAAGCTGATCATGAAATCTTCTAAAGTCCCGATAATTAGGTTTTGAAGTCAGCTTAATTGCTTCGTTCTCTTGGTGACCAATCTGACATCTTTGCGCTTGTGGGGATTTTCCATAGTCTTTCCGAAACAGCTGTTGTTCATCAGCTTGAAAAAGTCTTTTTCTGAAGCATCCGTGGATTTAGTTCTGAGATCAGTGTTCTTCATGATGTTTTGGTTTCATGAATGTTCTTGATCAAAAGCAATTATACGATGAACAGCTGTCAACTTCAAAAACCCTGTCTTAAATAAAATTGTAGAAGTCTGTAATGACAGACTAATTTTTTTTGCCCCAAGATTTGGCACAAGTTTAAAAGGGGGTTCTTTGGATCCATCTTTAGGGCTTTCCTGCTGCTAATGGATAGTCATTATGCAGGTCATGGAGTTATGAGGATATTCTAAGTCAACTTCTAGAATGAAACCACGCTGTTGATCAGGCGTTAAACTGCTCGCCACTTTAATTTCTTTTGAATATTTTTCGGGGTCACCGCCTGTGTACATTTAAGTTACGTAATGGAAGCGATTGCGCCATTGCCCATCCATACAGATTGTTGCGTCTAAAAACATAAGATAGTTAGACCTTTTACTCGGATCAAGTCGTCAAGTATTTGTGTTTGCTTTACAGTAATGATGCGACGCCCCTACTAATTCCTCCCCGCAATCCGTTTTCAATCATCTGAATCATTGGTAGGTCAGACAATAATCAATCTGTATCCAGTAAAATTTAAGAAAGCATCCCAGCTCATCCCGGCGCAGAAAATAATGCGTGGGATCCGGCTAATAATGTTTCATACAGGTTTTTCCTATAATTTTCAATTAAAATCCGCCAACAAACAGACATCAGCCATCAAGTATGAGTCATGATAATTTTCCATCGTTTTACAATCTAACTTTTTTCCAAGCATCTTGGCATGCTGGTTAAATCGGAGTCGCTGATGTCCTTTCCTCTAGGCTAGAAAAGAACGCGCCTTTAGGGGAAGGTATCTTCGTCAAAACCTTCCCAACTGTTCATGTATTCATAAGGGTAACACCCTTTCTAACAAGAGTTGGGTTAAATATTCTTCCGTTATAGGGCGGGACTTTAAGGACATAGCTAGTGATTTCAAATGACCCCATCATGTGTTGCATAGAGTCATAAAAAGACATGTTTTAGATTAAAGCACATGTACTTTCTGATGACTGTGCAATGCATGCTACCCTGAAGGCGTTGGTACTGCTTGCAATATAAGATGAGAGTCGTAAACCTCGCAAGTTATGAAAGAAGATGGGCAGCTTCCATGTCTTTGGTTCAAACTTTAGTTGAAGATTGCATTTGTTATGCGCCGCTCCTCTGAACTTTCCACTAATGTGATCATGGTCTCTTATGTGGATTCGCTGCGTTGATGAGAGGCCTAAACCACAAATCCAACAGTGAGTGGTGAGGCATATGTTTGTTGGTCTTTCAGACGTCATCATGATTTCAGATTAAATTCAGATTTTAAAACAATCATTTACGCACTTGCTGCATGCACTGTAAAAATCTTCTAGCCGCATCTGGTCCTCTGTATAATTCTGGCGTTGAATGAGCACCATCCGACTAACAAAAATTGAAGGCAAATGAACAAATCTGATGATTACTCATTAAGACTGTTTTTCGAAGTTTTGTGGCGCTGGCCCTTCATAAGGAACAATAAGCGACTCGAAGTCTGCGTAACTACGTATGGGACTTGTTTGCAGCCGTTTCCAGTTCTTAAAACTAACTTTAGATCCTGGGGGGGGCCCGTAGTTAGTTCTGTCTTCAGTCTACGAATTTTACAATGTTTTATATGTTCACTCCGCGCTTGGGCACAGATGGAATTCTTGTTAAAAATTTTCTGCCAGATTCTTGTATGTTAGTGTTTTTTTGAAGTATGCGCCAATAATCTGCTCATTGGTGCTTTATAAATGTGTAATGGGGCAGCCCTGCTGGCGAAAACATTAGGAGTAAGTCCACATACTTTTGGCGGGGTTCGCTATTGTTGGACTGTTCTTGGACACTTTAATTGGCACCAAATTTGTTTCCTCTTTCCCATGTGTATCATTAACGTTATTGGTTTGTTTGTTCTTCAAACTGGTCAATTTGGTTACACTAACAGGAAAGGATATTCCATTGAAGTTAAGATCTTTTGGGGTTTTGCCGATAGTTAGTCACTCTTTCTGCGTGTTCGCGGACATGATGCAGCTTGCAAGAACACACCACATGAACATTTGTTGTCTGAATTTTTTATGTTTAAAACTGCTCTCTTTAAAAACCAACTCCCGAGGTAGCGGAATGTAAGCCTTGCCTACAATCGGTGCAATTTCTTAGCCTGTTTTAATCTAATCTCAAGACTTCGCCCTCTGACCAACCGTGCCTCTCATTTTAGCTTCTTTTAGCGGCAGCGTCAAACTGTGCAAGCAGTTCGTCTGCCCAACCGGGTGTTAAGTCATTATGAGGAAAGAATAGTCTGTTGTTTTGTTGAGACCCCGACTTCTAGATTTCTTCATTTTTTTGTTACATAGTCGATTAAACAGCTAACATTACTTTAACTGGCGGGCCTATTGTTTTGTTTGCCTGGAACTTGAGAAATGCATGAACAACGCTTGCCTGTACGTTTGTTGGGGCAATGCATCTAAATCAATATCATTCAATGCTCTTTATAAACGCTTCTCTCGAGCATTCCTTCAAACAATTCGTTTTTGTCCTTCATATATCTTAGCCATGCTGTCTTTCTTTTCTAAGCCAAAATATTTATTTAAATTAAAAAAAAAATACTTAATCAGAACCAATATCAACGGTCTTTTTGCGCTTGGACTCATAAAAATAAAGTATTAAACGCCCTTTGGCATTGTTAATGTGAGCTGTTTTAGAACCCGAGTTTAATGTTTCGTTTACTTTTTTTTAAGCATTCCTTTTTTATCTGCTCGGGGTCTGGCTGTTGAGAAAAACTTGTCCCCCCCTTTCTTTGAAGATCAAACTTTTGTCTTTTGTAGTCATCAAATCAGCCTGGTAACGATTAAATTCTTCATCCGTGATGTTTGAGTCAACAAGCGCTTTATTTATTGTCAGTTTTTTAAAAGAGCTAAGTTTAGTGTTATTAGTTGACCCTAGCTGTGTGCTTTTGGGGGTTTAGTTTTTAATTTTTTGCTACAGCACCTACGCTAATGAACACAGGCCGAGAGCTAAAGACAAACCTCCTAGGGGGTAAAGCTGCGGGTGCGCCTTTGCCCGTTGCTAAAGACCTACGCTCGTTCCTGCTGATAGAGCGCTTATAGTCGATGTTCCAGTATTAACATTTGTAACAGCATTAAAGGCAGCAGAATACCTTCGTTTGGTTTTGCTGTATTTTTAAAGGTCCTGCTCTAGTTTTTGTTGCATTTGTGTAATGTTTGTTAATCTGAAGGTTTTTATTTCTAGGGTTTTTTTACTATCTCTTCTCTTGCATCTCCCGGGGCTGTAGGCACATTTGGATAAACCTTAACAGACATGCTTTTTTAAAATGAAAAAAAAATTTAGTATAATACATAGTCTAATCTGTTTTCTTGAATTCAGCTGCGCATCATATAATAAAAACAATGTACATTAAGCGGTTTATCGGCTTCTTCTTCTTTATCAATTTGAAGTTTATTACGTCTTTCACTTTTCTCCCGTTCCATACAACTCATTATCCTCTGTTGACCTTAGGTCAATCCATAAACCGTATTTTGTTGTTAAATAATCATCAAGCCTAACATTGTGAAGATGTAAATCTTTAGACACTAGGTCTGCTGTTGGATTTCTACCCTCCCACCCCCAAACAATTTTCTTATTTCGTCAAAATGATGATAAGGTCTAAGCCCGCTAGCGTATATTTGGTTAGGACTACCGTCAATTGTACATGCACTTTCGTTTATTTTTAGTGATTAAAAAAACTTTTCGCTTGCTCTTTTGAACGGTTCTTCATCTTCGCACAGCAATAAAATACCTTTAAGCGAATGTGCTGTGGTGCTAAAACTAAAATTCCATATAGTGTCTGCCCTGCTTCTGGGGTTATGTTGTATGATGAATCACTCTTTCGTAAAATATTGCTAATTTTGACTCATAATGGTCCTTAATCAGCTTTGCTAAATCAGGGTTGCTAACAACGTCAAAACTCTAACGAGATGTCAGAAATGCTGTACTTTGCTTCGGCGTCTGATGATTTGATAACACGTTTGTATTCGTTAAAAGTTAGTTCATATGACAATCTGTCTTTTAATGCTCCTTGAAGTATGGTGCATGCGCTTTTAACAACTCAAATCTAAGGGTATGAAAGCGATTTCCATACGCAAAATTTACAGCTACATACTTTTTGCCGTCTTTAATATCTGCGGCGCCTATTCTATGTTTTAGCGCTTCTTCATTTTCGATTCCTGAAACGCAAGATCAGCCCTTTCATTCCCGGTTTAGCCATAGATCAGAATAGTTAAAAATATGTCTGCATTGTGTAAAGAAAATATTCTTGCCCCTCAAGTTTTATAGAAATTTTCTTAACAATTGCCCGCCCCAGATTCTGTACAACTGTCCTGTTTGGGTCTGTTGTTGAAGCGAGTTCTATTTTGAAAGTAATGACGTGCAGAGCCTGGCACAATCACTTCATCCACCCCTAGGTCTGGAAATTTGACAGTAAAGAATTTGATCCGCAATCAATAGTAGATGGATTATTTGGAACAGTAATATTCCGCTTATTTCCCTTCACGCCATAGGGTCTTTCAGTCTTCTATACGGGTTAAGAATCGAGCCATGTGCTTGTGCCATTTTTTTATAAACAAATAAAAAGTTAATTATTTAAAACATGGCAGGAATTGAGCTGAAGAAGATTATGATGTTTTGATCCTGGAGACGACATGAGTGAAATGATCCCTTTGACACAGCATCGCTCAATGCTCTCATTGCGGCATGAATTAACAGAAAGTAAGGTTAAATCATTTTACGAAAGTTTAGGCCAAGAACCTCCCGAATTTATGACCCAAATGATTTGAATTAAAAGATGATCATTTGTCTGTAAAAAACGATCAAGGGCAACTTGTTCGGCTTACAACTAAACCAGACCCATCAAGTTTTTAGCCAAGATGTACAATTATACAAAGACTCAGTGTGAAAGATCAAAATCGCCTTGGTCTTGTTAGACCGAAAATTAGATAAGGATGCAGTTGCTAAACTTCAAAACACACTGCAGGACTCCCAACAGCTACCAAATACAAAACATGGAACTTAAAGAATTAAATCAATCGCAGATAAAATAATAAATGCAATAGAAGCAGAAACCAGTTTTCAGAAGAAACAGATTTAAAGACTATACACGACTCGCCGCTACCCATGCGAGAAATAGCGGCCCTTGATCATGCTTTGAGAAGCATCAGAGGCGAATTAACAAACAATTTAGCAAACTAGGTGAACTAGATGAGCATATAAAAAGAGAAAAAGAAAAACTCGTTGAGGCTGATGACGCCAACTTAGGGCGTGAGATTAAAGAAAGAATAAGACAAAGACTAAAAAATCTTGAACAAGAAAGATCAGCAAGACTAGAAGCGCTGACTACTAACCGAGACCAATTACGAACTCAAGTGAATAGAATAAGAGAAACTATCGAAAAAATTTTATATGAAGACACGACACTAGCAGAACGAATACGAACACTGTTTAGAGAGCAAGGAGTCACATTAGTAAGCGTTATAAACAGCCTTAGGATTTGCAATAAGTACACTGGTGTTGGCTATTACAGGCGGGCGGTGGTCAAAGTTCAGTGCCTCCACCACCATCGCCTCCACCTGATAAATCATGGGTAAAAAAACAGCTTGATCATCTTGCGAATTTATTTAAAAAAATTAGCCGGTAAAGCTATAGACTCTTTACCAGGAATATTGGGGAGTATTGTCTGCTGGCTTTTGTCTACTGCAAGCAAAGTAGTTGGCTTTATGGCCGAGCACTTATGGGCATTAGTTCTTGTAATAGTTGGGTTACTATTTAGTAAGATTAAAGACCAAGTAATCCTATGCAGTTATCCAAGAACAAGCGCTGTCTTTTCATTATTCATGGTCATCGCGAACAGAGTCCGCAAGCTTTGCTGAGCCTTCAATGACTTTGGGGGTTTGGACTTCGGGGATTAGATGACTTAATCTTGGGTGTTCTTTTATTGTTTGTAATATTACTGGCTCAGAATTTATGTCGTTTTTCCCAACCTTCTGTTCATTGCCTGCTATAAGAATTTCATTATTATAGTTTATTATTATTCCTACTGGAGTCTGAGGTCAGAAGGCAGCATGTATAAACCAGTGCCAACAGCAAAGTCTACTTTCGATCTTGCGTATTGTAAAACATGTTGGTACCTTTGAATACTTGAAGGTAAATCAACTGTAGAATTAATGGCGTCCTCTAAATTTGCTAAGTATTGTTTTTGGGCGTCAAAGCCAGTAGAAGGATCAGTTATGCTCGATCTTGCCTGTGCTTGCGACCCTAGCAAACACCAAACGTAAGTACGAATAGAGTCGTTTATTCGTTCTATTCCCGCCCTAGTTAGGCCCTTAAAGTGTCTAAGATAAATGTTGTCCATGCTGTTTTATGCTCTTGCTGTAGGGACCCGGCTCAACAGTTGTGCCAAAAAGAAAGATTTGAAAGGAGGATGCCAGTCATAGTTATACTTTCTGTGCGTGCCCGAAAATAAAGGTCGCCTAGGCCATGTTTATGATCCAACTTTGTCTAAAGCCTGTCTTGATGTTAATATGAATCGTTACAAATCCTTAAAAAGCCTTCATGTCTATTATGTTGCAAAGTGGTTTTAAACGTTTGTCTTTTGGCAATGGCGCTTGCAATTCAGTCAAATACGTCTAAAGGTGAAATAAAATGAAATCTGAACACTGACCTCCCCAAAAGGATCAGGGGGTGATTTAAATGATCAGCATACGACACTCCCACCCATTTGGATGCGCAAAACACAGCAAAGTTAACTGGTTCTGATAAAACTGCATCGGATGACTAAACCACCTTTCTTGATGTGGTTCGTTTTCATAGGGGGGTTAAGATAGCTCTTCAAGGGAGTACTCACCTTTTTATGAAAGAGGCAGTCTGGGTCACAGCAATGTCAAGAGTATCAGTTGCTATATTTTTAAGATTGTAGTGCGGCCACAACAGAATATTTTGCGCCAGTATATTTGAATGCACTCATTTTAATTTGTTTTAAAAAATGTTTGTAAACAAAACAACTCAAGACATCCTTCGTTTTTAGAACTTTCTATTGATAACAATTGCGGGGCCCCAAAACGGTCGCGCTCCATAAAAATATTCTACAAAGTCGTATGGTTTAATATAAGTGAAACCAGAAGAATAATAAGATTCAAAAAATTGATAATGAAGGAACATTAGTTAGCCAGTTAACAATAGCTGATGGTTATTACGGGTTTTGCTCACTAAAGAAGCAATGAGTAACTTCGACATTACTCTCAAAATTAACAATGCGAATCTAAAACAATGTTAACATTCAAGCCTGAAGAAGAAGTAGGGTTTCTATTTTGATAAAGAACTAGCTAAAATGGTTAGGCTTTACAGCTAACATTATTTATTTGAGTTACACCAACCAAAACTACTTATGAGGGGGAAAGCCCGCTCGATCTTGCATTACATTCATTACTCTATGTTCATTTGGATGAGCTAAGCACTGATGAAAACTTATATGATGGAAGGCCCTCAACTGTTTTAAGAGCTCTTCCGTCAGGGAAAGCTGCATATTGCGATTATGAAATTATACAATTCCCTAATTTACAGTTTAAAAGATTGTTTGTGGGAGGGTTGGATCATTTAATATAAAAATTGCAGACAATGCAGGAAAGTTGTAAAATGTGATAACCTGCACATTGTTTTGGAAATAAAATAATACGTTACTAAAAAATAATGTCGCGTGGGCCAGAAGAACCAGGAGTTACATTAGCGCCTGTGAGGTGTATAACTTTAGAATTAAAAGACCTTGCAGACGTTGCGGACTTTGAACAGAATGGTGAGATAGGCGCTTTGTATGGTTTTGAGTACACTAAAGATGGTGATTATAAACGCAAAGAGGTTGGCGACAACAAAAAGTTTCCTAAACTAGAACAACTGCGCAATCTAGAGGCAAATAATGTTGGCCAGTATGAATATAAAATAGTTCGAAAGCCTGACCTCAAATGGCACTTTAGAACCATATTTAGAATGGGAAATAAAATTTGAATTCATAAGCCCATTTACATTTTTTGGCCGTCAAAAAAGTTTCAGAAAAGCATTCAACTCTGCCCTTTACATGTATAGTCTTATGCCAGATGACAATAGTCGGAAAGAGATTGAAATAAAGCCGTATGGGAAAAAACAGTACATCCTCCACAGAAGAGAAGCGGTTTTAAAAGATGCTTCTACAAAATTACAGTTCATGCCGCAAATGAAAAAGGGGACGGTTCCAATAATATTTAAAAATTTTTTTTAAAAGAAAGGGGAAGGGAGGGTTGTGGGCTTTAGTGGTCCTTTTTAAAAAATTTCTTTTTTGGGGAAAAAAATTAGATTTGACAGTTTTAAAATTCTGTTGTTTCTTCACAATGGCGAGGATAAAAGGTCAAAAAAACAAGCAAAAAAATCAATTTGTCTAAATAAAACAATCTTACGCACAAATTTGGTTTAAATCTTACCACTTAGGCCTTTAGGTTTTTTATTATACTGAACAATTTTTTAACAGAGGGTAAAAAAAAACAAAAACCCGGATTAGATTAAGTTCGTTAAAAAATATGGAGCTTTAAAAACTTTATGAAAAAAACTCTCTTGTCATTGTTTGTGGGAGATGGTTGGGGAAAAAAAATATTTACCCCGCCCTTTACAAACAGTTTATCGTTTTTTTTTTTAAAATATATTGTGGTTTTTGTCCAACATTAAAATGGAACAAAGCTTTCAAATAAAAGGGTTTTATGGAAGATGATGAAAATATTTATTGACCCTAGCAAAAAAATGGTGAGTGTTTAGAACAGTTTTTAGATGTTTGAAGCGCAGAACTTTTTTTAAATAGAGATGTTCGCGGAAAAAAGACTTGTTAAAAGAGAAACGCTTTGTAAAAAACTTTCGTGGAAACATGCGGGGAAAAGTGTGTGGATTTTTGTCAAAAATATAATCAGTTTTAAAAGATTTTTAAAAACGTTAAAGACTGAAGTGTTATTTCACATGAAGACAGAGACCTTTTGAAGAATGTTTGCGTGAAAATGATGTTATTGAAACGATCGGGAAAAAAACACGGGTTAAGCAAAAACTGAAATCGAAAAAGTTTAGAAATTTATATTTGAAAACGGTAACCCTCACAGTATGTTTGTTTGTAGATAATCGTTATTTTTTGGTTATTAAAGTCTTACTTGAAAAGGAACAGGGAAAGGGGCTTTGGGAATTTCCCCCAAAAAAATTTGGGTGGAGGAGCAAGTGGGGTAGAACAGACTTTACTGTTCTCTGAGAGAGAGAGAGGGAGGAGAGGAGTGTGTGGTGGTGTGTTTTGGGGGTTTGGTGTGTGTGTGTGTGTGTGTGTGTGTGTGTGTTGTAAAGATAAGGAGGTGTTGGTGGGGTTTTGTGTTTTGTGGTGTGTGTGTGTGGGTGGTTGGTGGTTTGTGTTGTGGTGTTGGTGTGTGTGTGTGTGTTTGTGTGGTGTGTGTTTGTGTGTGGGGGGAAAGAGAGAGGGGGGGAGAGAGAGAGGAGGGGTGTGGTGCGTGTGTGCGTGGGTGTGGGGGTGTGTGTGTGTGTGTGGGGTTTGGGGGTGTGTGGGGTTGTGGTGTGGGGTTGTGTGTGTACGCTTCACGTTTTCCCCCTCTGGGCAGGAAAAATTAGGGGAATCTTTAAATTTGCGTTGGAGTTCCTGGAAACATTTGCGCGTCCGGACAAATGATCAAAACCAGGTGAGTTATCTGGTCTGGTCTAGGGATGGCTGTTATTTAATTACTTTCCGTTCCCCCAGGTTTTCGGGGCCCAGACTGCCTTTAAAAGGCCATCTGAGTCATGAGGATAAAAAGGATTTCTGCCCGTAGACATGGGCACTGGTAAAAAATGAAAAACCTGTGTGGAAAAACTAGAACAGCCCCCGATGCAGGTGATGCTTTTGAAGGGGTTGTGTGCCCCCTCCCCGTATACAAATCCGGGGAATCTGAAGTGGACAGCCCCAAGGAAGATTAGGGGGTACGGCGGGGAAATCACTTTGGGTTTTTCAGTATGAAGCGTCGCAAAAAACGCCGAGTCCTATTCTAACCATGGCAAGAGAGACACTATGAAGACTTGCAGACCTCGCGACGGGAAGAAAATGTAAAGTAAGGGGTCATTGACGAGATAAGCGGCCATTTTAAAGACCATGTTACGGAAGGGCCCGCTGAGCATGAGGGGCCCAGGGGCCCCGACCGGAAATGACGTGGACGAGAACTTGCGGGTGAGGAAGCTTGCCAACGAATCAGCGCTGGTCCATTTCCCGTCAGAGGGGGAAAAACAAGGGTGCAGCTTTCCCACTCCCTCCAAGCTTTGTGGACCACAGCTAGTAAAGGATGTTGGGACATATAGTTCCACATTTTCTCCTCTCTCCTCTCTCTCTCTCTCTTCTCTTCTCTCTCTCTCTCTCTCTCTCCCCTCTCTCTCTCTCTGTGTGTGTGTGTGTGTGTGTGCGTTGGGGTGGTGTTGTTTTGTGTGTGGTGTGTGTGTGTGTGGGTTGTTGTGTGTGTGTGGTGTCATGTCTCATTCCCCTGTCTGTGTGTCCTCTGTTTCCGTCCTCTGTGTCTGTCTTGCGTCTGTAGAAAAAATGTCCATTTTTTTTTAAAAAGCATTTAAGTTAAATCTTTTGGGGGTTAGATGTACAATTTTGAACAAATGGAATTTTTTTTCATTTTGGGAATGTTTTTTAGGGGGGGGCAATGCTTATTAATGTGTATCCGTCTCTCTCTTTTCCTCCCCTCTCTTCTTCCTCTCTCTCTCTGCTCTTTCTCTCTCTGTCTTGTCTGTCTGTCGTCTGTCGGGTCTGTCTGTCTGTCTCCTCTCTCTCTCTCTCTTCTTCTCTTTTCTCTCTCCCCTTTTCCCTTTTCCCTCTCTCTCTTGAGGGGAAAAAATTTCAAGATGGCAAGAAGTGCACACTCTTTGAAAAAGTATGTGTTTCATGAAATAAGAAGTTTCTCTTCAGTCCCCAAAAGTCTATTCCAGATTTTTTGATAAGGACAAAAAAAAAGAGAAAAAAAAAACAGCTTCTGACTTTGTTCCCCCTTTTCCAGTTTTCTTGAACCAGCCTGTTGACGACCCCCGGGGGGTCGACCCTGAGCGGGAAAGCCATTGGAGAGCGCCGGACTCGTAACCCAAAGGGTTTCGGGTTCGAATTCCCCCCGGGGTGTTTCGGTTGGTGAATTTTTTTTCCCCCGGGTTAACTTTTTGGGTTTGACTCCATTCCCTAACAGTCCTTCGAATGGACTAAAAAAACCAAGGTTCCTGTGTGAACGCACGCATAAACTTTACACCGTAAAAAAATCCCATTTACCAAAATTTGGAAGAGAAAGGCCAGTTTGGCCGTTGGGTTTTGGGGACAGTTACAAAAGCAGCACCTTCCCCAAGAGGAGTAGGCTCCTTAAGGTGGGATTAAAAAAAACCAGTCAGCACACAAAAAAATCCCTCCCTTGTTGAGCAATGGGATTATACCTCTTTCAAAAGGGAGTGCCGCAGGAAAACAGCCCTGCGTAGCAAAGAAAAGAAGAAAAAAAGAAGAATGAAGATGATGATTATGATTGAAGTGATGATGAGATGATATGCGTGAATACGATGACGAAGCGAAGCAAGCGAAGAAGAAAAGAAAAGATGATGAGAAGAAGACCCCCATAGGGGGCCTTTTTGGGAAAAAGGGAGTGTCGGACAGCACCAAAGCAAAGATGAAGGGTTTTGCCGGGACTCCAGCGGCCACACTGACCCCAGACACCATGGGCGTGAACTGCGCACATCACGGGCACCATGACATCGTCATAACGTTGAGTTTCAAAATCCCTCGATTCAAACTAAAGCCTATGGCGATCGTCTTTGTTCTTTTCAGGGTCCCGGTTTTTTGGAAAACTCCCCAATATCTTTTGCGTCGTTCAAACTCGCGTCTTTTTTTAAGGCATCTCTTAAAAAAGACCCCTTCCCCATCAATAGCATTTTTGTTGTTTTTCTTCAGCCCTTCCCTTTACCTAAAAATTTAAATTTCGACGTGTGTGTGTGTGTGTGTGTGTTGTTGTGTGTTTTGGGTTGGGGGTTTGGGGGTGTGTGGGTTGGGGGTTTTGTGTGTTTTGTGTCCGTCGTGGTGTGTGTGCGTTTGTGTGTGTTTTGTGGTGTGGTGTGTGTGTGTGGTGTGTGTGGTGTGTGTGTGTGCATGGTTGTGTGTGTTGTGTGTGTGTGTGGTGTGTGTGTGTGGTGTTGTTGTGGTGTGTTTGTTCGCGTTTTTTAATTTTAACGTCTTCCAAAAAAGTGTTTAGACAGTTTTAATGGGTGTGGTTGTGATTTTTTTGGGTGTGGCATGGGAACGGTGGGGTTGATTTTGGGGTGTGGTGTGTGTGTGTGTGTGTGTGTGTGTGTGTGTGTGTGGGTTTTTGTGTGTGTGTGTGGTAGGAGCTTTACAACACACCCACCACGCACGCACGCACGACACGAGCAGCACAACACGCACGCACGCATAGAGGGCAACGTGGGAAGAGCTGTTTATTTTCTCTCATAACTGTCTTACATATGTGTTGTCCCCGAGTGATTGTGTGTTTTTTGTGTGTGTGCGTGCGGGTGCGTGGGGCGTGCGTCGTGCGTGCGGGTGCGTGCGTGCGTGCCGCCGCGCGTGCGCGCGCGCGCGCACGGCCTTCAGCAACATTCAAACCTCCCATCCCCGAAAGCTGGCCTATTATCGCATGCACTACGTTGTCGTGAACGAAATGCAAGGTGATGTAATGTTGCCAACAGCCCAGCCGACGCAAAGGGCCATCATCATCAGGGGCTGTCGCACGAGTCAAAATGAAATGGTCTGCAAAGCATGAATGACAAGCAAATGGCTGGAAAATATGATGTCATTGAAAGCAGGTGCGTGAGAGAGAGAAAGAGCAAGATGGGGTGGGGATGGGGATAGAAATTTTGGCGTGCGCGAAAGAAACCAATAGAAAATCGACAGCTGGATGCTGTTTTGGGCAAGAAACCAACGATTCATGTAAAGGTCTGTGAGAGAGTGGAAGAGGGGTGGTCATCTGGCACGTGCTGACGAAGCATGGTTATAAGCGGTACGAGGTATTATCGATTATATGTCTTTGCCTGTCTATCTGCATCACTGGAAAACAGTAGGACAGAAAATTCCCCTTGTCTCGCAGAATCGTCTGTACAGTTAGTGGTACGTACAGGGGATTTTCCTGTTGGGTTCGTATAGTCGGTATCTACAGGTGATTCCCTGTTAGGGTCCTGTATGGTCAGTATCTACAGGTGATTTTCTGTTGAGGTTCGATGGTTGTATCTACAGCTGATTCCATGTTAGGGTCTGTAGGGTCGGTATCTACTAGAGATTTCGTTTGAGGTCTGTTAGGTTAGTGTCTACAGGTGATTCATAAAGCTCTGTAATGGTCGTATTTACAGGTAGTTCCATGTAAAGAATCTGTGGGGTCTTTATTTTACTGAATTCTTTTTAAAGGTCTGTGGGTCAGTATTTTTCATGTGATTCCATGTAAAGGTCTGTAGGGTCAGTATCTACACGCGTTTTTTTGTAAAGGTGTTAGGGTCAGCTCAGAAATTTTATTAAAGGTCTGTGGGGT
>JAFLJL010004276.1:12500-17077 GCA_018398815.1 Conus ventricosus | reverse complement strand
GTATCGGTCATTGAGTTCCTGTCGGGGGTGATTTTGGCACTGTGTTATTTACATTGGATTGATGATACGTGTCATGTGCCCCATGACCTAGTAGTGTTGCTAGGTACTGCCGGCTGCAGGGGATGGAGCTGGTGTCAGGTGTGGATGCAGTGTGATTGAGTGTAAATGAGCGAGTGGTTTGGTGGTGGCATGTGTTGTTGGTGTGAAAGGGATTGATTAGAGGTGGAAGGTTGTCGTTTGTTATGGTCGGGGAAAATGTTCATGTCATAGTAACGGTCAATAAATGTTGTGTGAGTGTTAATCTGTGTTCAGCAGTCTTAGATCTGTTTGGAAGCGACTAGTTAGGCTGTAAATTCTGTCTGTCATTCTATAGTAATTAGTTCAGGTCTTAGCGAACCTGACATACCTTCACAGCACCAAAATCAGATTGGTTGTCTGCTGGCAATGCAGTGAAAATCTGTAATGCCTTACCCGTCAATAGCGCCGACAAAATGACTGCCCACTCTTCTGAAGGCCAACCCTGACTGGTCGCAAACGTTTCGAAGCGACTGATGTATGCATCAATCGAATCGGTTCCTTCAGAGAATTTTGGCAACTTTGGTCGGGGGGCGTAACTGCGCACAGAGTCACTGGAAAGTGAACTACCATCATCGGTGGTCTCTCTTTGTATTCTCACCTTTTCTAACTCTGATTGAATCCTTTATCTTTCTGTTTCCTGCGTTAATCTTTCTGTTTCCTGCGTTTCGCTAGCTTTAATCCTTAATCTTTCTGTTTCCTGCTCTGCTATTTCCACTGCGACACGGCGTCTTTCCGCTCGCTCATCTCTTTCCATCTTTTGTTGGTTTTCAACAAATGCTCGCAACTCTTCTCCCGAATAGCCTAAATCACGAGCGACGCTCACAAGTTGTTCAATAGGGGTGTTCTTTTCTTCCGCCATTATAACCTTTTTTTTTTTTAACAAGATTTTATTACTACGACAGCCAAACTGGTGGTTACCGACACGAGTGACGTAATAGCACAATCCTATGAATGATAATATTAGCTTGGGACAACGTAATTAGTTTTTATAAGACGCCTAGCGCCTGACCCAACTATGAGAGCGAATTATAGGCAATCTGTGCGAAATAAGTACTCTGGGCTGAAATGCCAATCCTCGTGTTAACTATCTTGGAAGCAATGCCAAGCCTAGTATTTAACTATCTTGGAAACATACAGTAAGACACTACCTTGCCTTAGGATTACAATACTTGAATCCCACCCAGAGTCCTCTCTGAGAAGTTGAACAATTATAATAAATGGGCCAGAATATCCTGGCAGGCTCGCCAATAAATTGTCAACCTCGGGTGATGTCAGTGGAGGAAGGACTAGCACACAGCCCAAACACACTCACAGCTTGCTTACAATCTCATTCATATATCATGCATTCGTCACATCAAACCACTAGTAAAGTCTATAACTTTACTACACATGATCATAGAAAGAAACATCAATGCATATGGAATCAAACAAAATAAAACATTCTCTCTTTCCTTGAACTTCACACAATCATTTATCTAAATCATCATTAACTAACCCGGGTATAAACAGATTTCTACTTTACCTGGCCAGGTGATCTTAACTATTCACGAATCACTGTCTTTTCTTTTCTTTTTTTTTCTTTTCACTGTCACTTTCACAAGCACGACACAACTGCTGGCACTGGTCAGGTTAGACTGCTGGCACTGGCGTTGGTCTGTGGTTCTGCTTGACGAAGTGACGCTGCCAGGTATGAGGTCGAACCCCCGGTTCAGATGGAACAGTGACTATCAACATCGATCTGTTCTCCTTTCTTTCTTCCTGCATTAACGCATTGCACTCTCTCTCTCTCTCTTCTTGTCTGCTCTATCAAATGGACATGGTTGCTTTTCTTTTCCTTTTCTTTTCCTTCTTTTTCTCTTCATTAGTTAGCAACTCTCTCTCTCCACATCTCTCTTTAGTCCTCCCTCTGCAGACTATCTATGGTGCTAAATGCTCCAACTTGGTTCTCTCCTCTCTCCTCATCTCTCTCTCTCTCTGCCCTTCTCTCCTGCAGAGCTTACACTCAGAACCTCTCTCTCTCTGTCTCTCTGTTCGTTCTCCTTCCTCCTCTCTTCATCTCTCTGCCTTTTCTCTCGTGCAGAGACTACACCCAGAACCTCCTCATCTCTCTCTCCCTGTTCGTTCTTTCTCTCTCTCTCACTCACGCATTACTTTATCCCCTAACTCCGTGTCCAAGGGCGAGTACCATTGGTCAGTATTTTTACCACCTCGTACCCGAAGTTATCTCCCTCTAATTCCATTGGATATTCAAATCATGACAGTCACGCCTACACGCCTTACTCTCTGTGGTGGTCAATTGGTCATTTAATTGATTAGCTTGATTTCACCCCCACCACATACTACCTTCTCCCTCTCCCTTTCCGGCGACGTCGACCTAATGGTGGGCACTGGTCGTAAATTGGCTAGATCAGTCTGGTCCAGACCTATCGAGACGTTGGTCAGCCACTCCGACTGTCTACGAGGCCAATGCTGTCTCCGTGGAAGATTCGGATTAGCCTCTCGCTGTGCTCAATTTGGCCGGATGAGTCTGATCCGGGCGTCGAGACTCGTTTGACCAGACATCGAGGCGTCGGTCAGCTACTTAGTCCGTCTGGCTGGACAGACCATCTCCGTGGAGCCTCTCCGCTATGCTTAATTGGCTGGACCCGACACATGGGGCCGTCTGCCTGGCGCCAGAATATTTGAGTTAGAGCTTATGTCCAAACAACCTGGCTGGCGACGGACCACGACTTTGGTTGTGTTTATTTTTGACCGTGACAATAATGCCATATTCCGGCATCTTAACTGATCGACTATTTGATTCAGTATTTGACGTGTAATACATAGCAAGAGACGGATAATTAAACAGCAATAAGTGGGCGCACGCATTTGTTAACACTTTACAACATTAAGATAATGTGTACAATTATTAACAAATTAATACATAAAACCTTTAAGTTGAAGAAGAAATTAAATGAATTAACCACATGAAGTGTGCAATACGTTTCGTCCATCATCATAGCGAGTTAAATCCTCATGCAAAAGATTATCAATCTGTTTATCATGAAGGAATAAAGTATCATTACAATAACTTCAATGTAGAATGTTTGTCTGTGAAAATTTTATGGGCATGTTCTGAATGGGTACATTCCGCCACAAATACAGTTTACATGCTCGGATTATTTCGTTTTCCATGCATGAGGTCGCATTCTATGCAAAGGTGTAGGATACCTTTGGAATACTAAACCTAATTTTTATGTTGTTTTTTTCACTTTAGCAATACCCTTACGATTCCCCCCAAATGGTCAACTTTCATTTGGATTGCATAGATAAACGCTTGTCTCTGGTTTCACTAAAACCCCTCATTTATGGAACGAGCAAAAAAAGAAAATTTCGATGTCATCAAAACTGAACGTTAAAAAATTACCGTAAACCTATCCCGGAAATGGTTAGATTTTTTTTCAAAGTGGCGGCGGCCTCAGAACATGCGATGAGTCCATCTGTCTTGTTTTCATCTGAAAATTCTGGGGAGGCGGGCTCTTAAAACCGAATGTTCGTGATATTTCCATCCTTAAATGAATAAATGTCTTCATAGAAATGTAATTAACATGTTCATTTTGGTTGAAATTATTTCTTTATTTTCTTTGTCTCATATCAATTGTCATTCATCCAAAAATAATCGTGTATCTGCAAAACTACTTACTTACTTGAACATACAATATCACCAGTCTTAGCATTCTTCATATTTCGTAAATGCTCTTTTAGATTTTCGAGAGGTTGTATGTTTTTATTTCTTCCGAACATTTTTATTTTTGTTAAAAAAAAAAATCCAAACTATCTTCCACGTTTTAAACATTTCTCGAGTTCCCGTTCAGCTTCTATTTTAAGGTGGGTTTTTTTCTTATGATTAAAACATGAAAGATTTCTGCCTCATACTTTAACGTTTACTATAACTGAAATTGTAACCCATCAAACGGAATGTTCTCCGTTTGCGTTTGCTTGTCTCTTATTTCCAGTCATCCGGCCTGTCTGTCCGTCTCTTTCAGTGTCTGTCAGTCTGTCTCACCATATGCCTCTCGTTCCCCCTGTGCGTGTCTGTCTTTGCTTCTGCTCTCTGATGTGTGCGCAGGTGCGTATCTGCGTTCATGGGTGCTTCCATACCAGACTGCACATGTGTGACAGCGCATACACTAAGTGTACGTGATTGTGCGCAGAAGTGCTCTATGTATATGCGTGCAGTTGTGTGTGTGTGTGTGTGTGTGTGTGGTGTGTGTGTGTGTGTGTGTGTGTGTGTGTGTGTGTGTGTGTGTGTGTGTGTGTGTGTGTTGTGTGTGTGTGTGTGTGTGTGTGTGTCTTTATCTCTTCAGCCATTCTATGGCCCCTTACAGTCTGTTGGGTTATGCACAACATGGAATGAAAGTTCATCTCTGTTATTTTCACTCTCTTTCTGTGTCCTGCCTTCCTGTCGAACTGCAAGTCTCTCTCACAATATCAATCTATGCCGTGTCTCTGTCTGCCTG
>JAFLJL010004276.1:0-7500 GCA_018398815.1 Conus ventricosus | reverse complement strand
AAAATGATATATATAATATATATTTTATATTATTATGAGAGAGAGAGAGTGAGAGAGGAGTGAGAGAGAGGAGAGTGACGAGAGAGAGAGAGAGAGAGAAAACAAGTAAAAGAGATTCTTAAAAAACTATCTTATATTTTGTTTCAAGGTGTTGCGCTGTCCATCAGGATGGGTTTTTGGTTTTGCCCACGCCACGTTGTTATATAGCGTCCCGTGGACTCCGTTTACGGGTTGTTTGCACGTTGCGGGTTGGCTGCACGTGTTTTTTGGGGGGCAGAGACCTGGATAAATGCATTCCTTGGCCAGCTGTCCTCAACTAGTTTCGGAGCAGCTGACCTAGGAATTGGCATTTTATCTGTTCTCTCATACTCAGAGGACTTGATTCCACTGGGCCATGGCATTAACGAAGTAAAACCAACCTGCATTACACAAGTTCCAACCAGTTATCTCGACCCGGTTGACTTCTATATAACCAAAAAATAACGAACCTTAAAACAAACATATGTGTAGGGTTAATCCGTTGTCAATACTATTTTACTAAACTTTTCTGATTTTAGTTTTTGCTTAATCCTGTGTTTTCCTGTTCATTTTTCAATAACATCATTTTGCACGCATTTTTACAGTCATTCACATTTTGCGTTCTCTGTCTTTCATGTGAAATAAAACTACAGTTCTTTTTAAACTTGTTTCTCTAAAGTTCTTTTAAAACGGAGTTTTTTTTTTTGGACATAAATCCATCACACTTATCCCATCTGTTTTCTGCTGAAAAGCCAGCTTTGACAATGTGTTTCTCTTTGTAAACTATATCTTTTTACTGCGACAGTCTTCTATAATAAAGGTGTGTTGCGTTCCTTCTAACAATTTTTATAAGTATTCTATTCACCTCTACTCGTTTAGTGCTAGGATTAACTAAATATACGTCATTGTCTGTCCATATAAAACCTTCTATCTTGATATGCTTTGTTCTCTTTTAAGTGTTGGACAGAAAATCAACCATTTTATTAATAATTATAGCGTAAATGTTTGTATAGGTCGAGGACAATATTGTTTTCCCCACAGTTTGTCCACAATTTAATGGTACAATGAGGTGGCTGTTTTTGTATTATAAGCTTTAACTGTCCATTGTTTTATATACAGAATTTAATCTAATTCCATTATTATTTTTATCATACTCGCCGGTCAAAAACTTGATCAGTATATCAAAACCCTATGAGGACAAAATGTGTAAATTAATCCATTTCTGTTCTGTAAGGATTGTTTATATTTTTGTCACATGATTTTGTTGCTGTTGTTAGGATTCCTTATTACATACTCACCATTGTTGAAGAACGTTCTATGGTTACGTTAAAGACGTTTAACGTCTAAGTTGTGCCAGCTAATAGTAGTTCCTTTTATTATGGACATCACTAACGCCCAAACCCATCCTCTCCACATCTTTAAAGGACAGTAATTTCATAATTTCATTTAGGTGAACGTGTCTCCTAATTTTCTGGGTTGTAGAACTGCTAATTTTTGTAGATGCTTTTTTTAATAAAACCGTTTCTTTTCTGTGGAGGATGTACATGTTTTTTCCATACGGTTGTTATTTCACAATTTCTTAACTGCTATTGTCGTCGGCATAAGACTTATCATGTAGAGGGCCCAGAGGTGAATGCTTTTCTGAAAACTTTTTTGCCGGATAAAAAAGGTAAATGGGCTTATGGAATTCAATTTGTACTTTCCCACTTAATATTGGTTCTAAGTGCCATTTGCTGTCAGGTTTTCGACTATTTTATATTCATAATGGCCAGCATTATTTGCTTCTACATTTGCGAGTTGTTCTAGTTTTATGGAAACTTTTTGTTGTCGCTAACCTCTTTGCTCGTTTTAATTCACCATCTTTAGTGTACTCAAAAACCATACAATGCGCCAATCTCACCGTTCTGTTCAAAGTCCGCAACATCTTCAAGTCTTTTATATTCTAGGTTTATACACATTGCAGGTGTATGTAACTCCCGGATTATTCGGGTCACGCGACATTATTTTTTAGAACATGACTATTAATTTATTCCAAATCATTGTGTAGGTTATCACATTTCACGAGTGTCCCTGTTTTGTCTGCAATTTTAAAATTAAATGATCCGGACCCTCCCACAAAACTATCTGTTTAAACTGTAAATTTGGGAATTGTATAATTTATAATCGCAACTATATGCACAGCTTTACTGTGAGAGCTCTTAAAACGTATGTGGGACCTTCATTCTTATAAGTTTGCATCAGTAGCTTAGATATCCTAATATGATCATAGAGAAGAATGTAATGCGATGATCGATGCGGATTTTCTCCCTCATATGTAGTTTTTGGTTGGTGTTATCTCTAAATATTTTAATTGTCAGATGCAAAGCCTAACATTTTAGCTAGCTCTTTATCAAATTGTACCTACTTCTTATTCTGGCATTGAATGTTACATTGTTTTTTAGATTTTCATTGTTAAGTTTGAGAGTAATGTCGAGTTTGTCATTGCTTATTTTAGTGAGCAATACCCGTAATAACATAGGTATTGTTAACTGGCTACTTTGGCCCTGTTTTGTCAACTTTTGAACTTATTATTATTCTTGGATTTCACTTATATTAAAACTCATACGACTTGTTAATATATTTCTGTCGCAAGTGAACCATTCCTGATTCCGCAACTAAAGTTATCATTAGCAATGTTCTAAAACGAATGGACTGTCTTGAGTTGTTATTCGGTACTAAATCATTTGTTAAACGATATAAAAATGTGAGACATTCAAATATACTAATGCAACTATTCCTGGTGGCCGCACTACCAATCTTAAAAAATCTAACAACCGATTACTCTTGACATTTCTGTGACTCAGTCTGCGCCTTTCAAGTAAGGGTTAGTACTCCATTAGCCAAATATCTTTATCCACTCCTTTTAAAAAAGAAATAATCGCGAAAGTGGTGGTTCAGCCATCCGATGCTTGTTTTATCAGACCAGTTAATCATTTGCTGTGTTTTGTGCATCAACTGGATGTGGAGTGTCGTATGCTTGATCACTTAAATCATCCTGATCCCTTTGGTGAGGTCAGTGTACAGATGTTCATTGTTATTACACCCTTCATACGTATTTTGACTGAACGGCAAGCACCATTACTCAAATGACAAACCGTTTAATCCATTCTGCAACAGAATAGACATGAAGGCTTTTGAAAGGATCTGTAGAATTCAATATTAAGGCTAAGACAGACTTTAGACAAAAGTCGGATCTTATTTCATGGTTAGGCACCCTTATTTTTGGGGCGTGCACAGATAGTATAAGTATGACTGGATTAGAAATCCTCCTTTACACATCTTTCTCTTCAGGCACCGGCTGTTCACCTAGGGTCCATAGAGCAAGAGCTTTAAACAGCGTGGACTAAATTTATCTTAGACATATCTGAGGCCTAACTAAAGCGGGAATAGAACGAATAAAACGAATATATTCGTACTTAAGTTTGGTGTTGCTGGGCTCGCAGCACAATCGTGATCGAGCATAAAACAGAATTCCTTTAACTGGCTTTGACGCACATAAACATTACCTTAGCAAATTTAGTGGACGCTATTAATTCTACAGTTGATGTACCTTCAAGTATAAAATAGATACCAAATGTTTTTTTTTACAATACGCATCAGATCAAAAGTTGACTTTGCTGTTGCTGGCCACTGTTTAATTCCTGCTGCCTTCTGACCTCAGACTCAGATAGGAACAATAATAAACTACAACAGTGAAATCCCTTGTGGGCAGGCAATGACAGAAAAGTTCGGAAAAAAAAAACAAAATAAATTCTGAGCCAGTTTATATTTTGCAAGCAGTAAAACAAACAAGATGACTCCCAAGTATTAAGTCATCCAATCCCCGCGGTCCAAAGCCCAAAGGCCAGTGAATGACGCGAGACACGAAGTCCTCGAAAGCCAAAGGAAAATAATGGCCATGAATTATGAAAAGACAGCGCGTGTTTTTGGATTACTGGCCTAGGAATTCTCCTTCTTTATTTTACTAAAGAGTAACCCAACTATTAAGAGAACTAATGTCCCATAGGTGCTCGGCCATAAAGCCAAATTACTTTGCTTGCAGTAGACAAAAAGCCAGCTAACATTTCCTCCTTACTTTACCTGGTAAAGAGTCTATTAGCTTTACCAGACTATTTTTTTATAAAACTCAGCAAAGAATGATCAAGCTGTTTTTTTTTGGTACCATGATTTTATCGGGTGGGGCGATGGTGGTGGTGGCCACTGGACTTTGACCACCGCCAGCCTGTAATAGCACCAACACCAGTGTACTTATTTGCAAATCCTAAGGCTGGTATAACGCTGCTAATGTGACTCCTGCTCTCTAACAGTGTTCGTATTTAGTTTCTGTCTGCGTGTGTCTTCATATAAAAATTCTTTGGGATAGTTTCACTTTTTCGGCCCTCTCATTGAGTTCGCCAATTTTCTCGATAGTGGGACACATTCTAGTTGCTGATCTTTCTTGCTCAGATCTTTTAGTCTTTGGGATATTCTTCTGTAATATCATGGCCCTAAGGTTGGCGTCATCAGCCTCAACGTGTATTTTCTTTTTCCTCCTTTTTTATATGACTCATATAGATCACCTAGTTTTGCTAAATTGTTTGTTAATTCGCTCTGATGCTTCTAAAATGATGATCAAGGGCCGCTATTTCCGCATAGGCAATGGGGAATCATTAATTGTTTATAACGTTGTTTCTTCTGAAAAAACTGGGGTTTCTGCTTTCTATTGCATTTTTATTTCATCTGCTGATTGATTTAATACTTTAAGTTCCATTGTTTTGTATTTGGTTGCTGTTGGGAGTTCCTGCAGTGTGTTTGAAGTTTAGAAATCTGCATCCCTATCTATTTTTGGTTTAGAAATGCAAGGCGTTTTGTTTCCGCTCACACTGAAGCCATTTGTCTATTTGTACTCTTTTTTCAACAACTTGATGGTGTATACCCGGTTTAGATGAAGCTGAACAAGTTGGCCTTGGTCGATCCTCAACAAAAAAATGGTCAATCTTTTACTTCAAAATCCATTAGGGTCTTTAATTCGGGAGTAGTTCTTGGCTATCTTTGGATATAAATGATATACATTACTTTCTGTTAATTCACGCCGCAAAGAGAGCCCGAGCGATGTTGTACACAAAGGAGTCATTTCCACTCATGTCGTCTCCAGGTTTCAGAAAACATCTATCTTCTCACCTTCAATGCCCTGCATGTTTTTTAATAATTAACTTTTTATTTTGTTTTTTTTATAAAATTGTCGCAAAACATATGGTTCAATTCTTGACCGCATAGATGACTGAAAGAAGCCCTTTGGCAGTGAAGGAAATAAACGGGAATATTACAGTTCCAAATAATCCATTACTATTGATGCAAGTCAAAGTCTTACTGTCAAATTTCCAGACCTAGGAGCGGCATGAAGTGATTGTGCCAGGCTCTGCGCGTCTTACTTTCAAAATAGAAATGCTTCAACAACAGACCCAACAGGCCAGTTGTACAGATTCTGGGCGGGCTATTCGTAAGAAATTCTATAAAACTTGAGGGGCAAGAAATATTTTCTTTACCAATGCAGACATATTTTTAACCTATTCTGATCTATGGCTAAATGGGAATTGAAGGGCTGACTGTTGCGTTTCAAAGGAATCGAAACTGAAGGAAGCGCTAAACAAAGAATAGGCGCCGCAGATTTAAAGACAAGGCAAAAAGTATGCGGCTGTAAATTTTGCGTATGGAAATGCTTTTCCATCCCCTTAGATTTTGGTTGTAAAGCGCATGCACCGTTACTTTCAAGGAGCATTAAAAGACGATTGTCATTGAAACTAACTTTTAATGGAATGACAAACGCGTTATCAATCCATCAAGACACCGAAGCAAAGTTACAAGCATTTCTGACATCTCGTTTAGAGTTTGGACGTTGTTAGCAACCCTATGTAGCAATTTATCCCCACCCCCCTCCACCCCCCCCCCCCCCCCCCCCCTTCCCCCCCCACGAGCAAACAATATCAGTCATTAGCAAATATATACGAAAGAGTGATTCATCATAAAACTTATCCGAAGACAGGGCAGAACTATATGGAATTTTAGTTTTTTGTGCCGCCAGCAAGATCGCTTAAAGGTATTTTTATTGCTTGTGTGAAGATGTAAGAACCGTTTCAAAAGAGGGAAGTGAAAAGTTTTTTAATCTAAATTTAACGAAAGTACAATGTTTCGATTGAGGGTTGTCCTCACCCCCCCCCCCCCCCCCCCAACAATCTACGCTAGGGCTTAATCCTTATCTGCATTTTGATGAAATATGAAAACTGTTTGGACGGCGGGCGGGTGTTAGAAATCAACAGTTGACCTTGTGTCTAAAGATTTTCATACTTCACAATGTTAGGTTGTGATTATTTAACAACGAAAAATACGGTTTATGGATTGACTAAGGTCATACAGAGGATAATCAGTTGCATGGAAGTGGGAGAACTGTGAGAGGACGTAATAATCATTCAAATGATATGAAGAAGAAGCCGGTTAACGCTTAATGTTACATTTGTTTTAATTATATGAGCGCAGTCTGAATATCAAGATAACAGATTAAAAGATATACAATTCTAAATTATTTTTATTTTATAAAATGCATGTCTTGTTCATGTGTATCCAAATGTGCCCTACTCAGACCGGAGTCGCCAAGAGTAGGATAGCCCTCAACATTAAAACCTTTAGATTAACAAACATTACGGCAAAATGCACATAAACTAGAGCAAGACCTTTCAAAAATACCGCGAAAATCCAGGGAAGGTATTCTGCTGCTTCATTGCTGTTACATATGTTTAATATTGGAAACATCAACTATAAAGCGCTCTATCGCAGGGGACAAGTGTACGGTTCTTTGCAAGGGCATAGGCGCACCCGCGGGCTTTACCTCTAGGTGGTTTGTCTTTAGCTTCTTGGCCTGTGTTCATTAGCATGTAGGTGCTGCTAGCCAAAAAAATTTAAAAAATATAACTCACACAAGCACACAGCTATGGTTCATAACTAATAATCGGCTAAATTAGTTCGTTCAAATGACAATAATGAAAAGCTCTAGTTGACTCAAAACATCAACGGATGAAGAATTTATCGTTTACAGGGCCGATTTTGAGGACTACAAAAGACAAAAGTTTGATTCTTTCAAAGAAAGGCGAGGACAAGTTTTTCTCACAGCCAGACCCGAGGCAGTAAAAGGAATGCTTAATAAAAAGTAAAACGTAACATTTACTCTGTTCTAAACAGATCTCCATTAAAACACAAAAGGTGTTTATACTTTAGTTTATGAGTCCAAGCACAAAAATGACCGTTGATATTGATTCTGATTTAGACGTTGTATTTTTTTAATTAATTTAATATGGTTGGCTTAGAAAAGAAGTCAGCATGGCTATGAGATATGATGGCCCTATGATTTTTTGAAGGAATGCTCGAGGAAAGAGCGTTTGTCACGAGCTCTGAATGATATTGTTTTAGAAG
>JAFLJL010004275.1:12500-16944 GCA_018398815.1 Conus ventricosus | reverse complement strand
CATAAATGGCCGAATCGTAGATGCTCAAACCAGCATCCATTCCTCCACTTCCCTCTGTTTCCCTTCCACCCCACCCCTCCCCTTTTCCTCCTCTTCCCATCCGTGACTCTCGTCAGACTGTGGCACTGATAACATCAGTCAGGCTGGGCGGAAAGGAATCGCAATGCAATAATCAGTGAGCTAAATGGCTCTGTTTTCTGTCCGTTCATCCATCAGCCTATCTGTGTGTCTGGTCATCTGTCTAGCTGTAGTTTTCTTTCTGTTTGTCTTAAACTTGTGTAATTAATATATCATCCTAATTGTTATGCACCATCTCATTATGACTAGCTCTCAGTTGGTGCTATCTGCCGGTCTTTCCTGTTGGTTTGGTTTTCATTTCATTGCTCTTTGTTGTTTTTCTCAGATTATAGGTTATTTATTGGTGCTTGCATGCAATTCTTGTATCTTGTATATACTTTTGAAGCAATGTCTATGCATTGTGAATTGCTGTGTTTCGATTTCGTCTTCTTTCGTTCATGTGGCGTCAATCTGGGTGGTGCTTTCTTGTTGTTGTTGTTGTTGTTGTTGTTGTTTGTTTTTTTTGTTTGTTTTTGTATATTCCTTGGCAGTGATGTAGGTAAATGCGAACATTGCCGATGATAAAAGTTATAAGAGATTTAGATAGTTTAATACAAGTCTTCGTCTCGCGAAGATAGGAATTTTCTTTCATTCGAAGATTTCAAACTATTCCATAGCCAGATAATGTGAAATATTTACAATCCTGCTTTCGTTTCGTTAAGTTCCGTCCTCAGTCTCTCTCTCTCTCTCTCTCTCTCTCTCTCTCTCTTCTAAGCATTTATATATGCTCATCTAATTACCCTACTTTCGTTTCGTTTAGTTTCGTCTCTGGTCTCTTCTCCCTTCTTCCCCATCAACCTCTTCCTCCCCCCTCCCACCATCACCCCAATCACCCTACTCCTCACATTTTAAAGCTTTTATGTCATTATGCTGATCTCCTTAACCTGCTTTCGTTTCATTTACTTTCGTCTTCAGTCTATCGTTCTCAGCCCGTCCCCTCCCCCCTGCTTCTCCACCTTTCTCCCGCTCCCGTGTCCTCTCTCCATTCAGATTTGGAAACACATGCTACTCACGATCACTCACATAGAGTTAGGTGTATAGGCATACTCCTACGTTTAGCTGATAGTGAGGTTTAGTGAGTAACTCAATGGATACATACAACTTCTTACGTTGTGTTACATCAGAACTGGCGCTATTCAACATCACCGAAGAGGCTCGGCAGCATTGCAGTGTCTCTCTTGTCGGTAGGTCATAGCAATGTGCTGTTATTTGTAGGGGCTAAGATGGCAAGAGGACAAAAGAAGTGAGAGGATGAAAAAGCCTGGTGTGGCTGGTGAGGCCTTGAGAGGGTGAGGAATGTTGTCCTAATAAACAAAGCGAATGAGAACGCCACGAAATCCTGTGTTTCATGAGACACATTTGTAAACAACACTGGTGTTGTTCGGGAAATTCAAGTCAAGTTGTTAGAGATGTTTCATTAGTAGATGAAACGTCACCATATGGTCCAAGTCTTTCCACAGCACATTTAGGAATCAGAGAGGGGCAAATGAAAAAAAATCCCACAACGATGATGATTCTGGCGGCTTTTCGAATACGCATGCATGTGATCTCCCCATTCTACAGGAAAAAAAGAAAGCACATAAAGGGTTCTTTACATTAACCCTGAGACAAAAGCAGAAAAGCAAATATCACAATAAATTAATTTTTTTAAAAGAAATCCAAACAATTAACGCGGCCCGCCGCAATTTGTGGTGTGTGTGTGGTGTGTTGGGGTTGTGTGTGTGTGTGTGTTTGTTTGTGTGTGTTGTTGTTGTTGTTTTTTTGTTTTAAATTTTAAACGTCTACCCAATAGTGTTATTGACGGATTTGTGTGTTGTGGTGTGTTGTGGGTTGTTGGGGGTGTGTTGGGGGTTGTGTGTGTGTGTGTTTAGAACAAAAAAAAATTGTGTTCACAAACTCTACGCTCTAAACAAAAAAAAAAAAGAAAAGAAAGCGTTATTGTGATGGGATAAAGGGACTGATGATTATCGAACAGCTCCTCCATCTGTGGCTGCTTCTCAGTGGGAGAACAAGCTGGAAAACAATCCTCACTTCCTTTGGCATTGCCCAAGAACTGGGGGCTGCTCATTCTCTTCGTTAGCAAGGGCAAACAAAACATCACACTCTGTTTCGAACAATCAAATCATCTTGTCTATCGGTCTGACTATCGGTCTGTCTATCGTCTCTCTCTCTTCTCTCTCTCTCTCTCTCTCTCTCTCTCTCTCTCTCTCTCTCTATCCTCTCTCTCTCTCTCTCTCTCAGTTTGTCAAAGTTGCTGAAAAATCATGTGCATTTACTTTTAACCAATTCAGTATTCCACATAGTTGCTTTTTTTTATTTAAAGGCTTAGAGGGTAAAAAAAGATCCGGCGACAATTCCTTATCGTAATCTCTGAATATACATGTGTTCGTTGAACTTTTCTTTAGTATTAGCTGCGTTTCCAGGGCAGGGTCGATGAAAAAAATTAGTTGCTCCTTCATCGCCTTGGAAAGAAAGATTACCATCATCTCTTTTTGATAACTTGCCCACCTCTCATCTAAACCCACGAAGATAGCAAAGCAAGCGCGCGAGCGGCACAAGCACGCACACACACGCACACACACACACAACACACACACACACTCACACGCGCGCGCGCGCGCGCACACACACACACCACACACACACACCCATGCATACGTGCGCGGGCAAACGCCACTTGCACACACTCAAAACGAACTAGAAAGACAGTCAGGAGATTCGAGGCCCTGCAAGGTGAAGCAAAATTATTTGCCGCCAATGGAACTGAGAATAGGTTACGAAATGAAAGTCAAAAATTTTATATCATGTCTTTTTAATTTTTTTCATTTGTTAACTTGTTGCTTAGAAAAGAAAACATAATCTATGAAATATATGTATAAAATGTATGAAATGTAAGGGGACGCAAAATGAGCGGCGTTGGGGCAGATGAGTGGAAGACGAAGAGAAAAAAAAAGGGCAACTACATTGTAAGGATGGATCAGAACGTTTTCAGCTGTCCCTCCTCTTTGTCGCTTTTTCTTGTACCTTCTGTGATTTCTGTTTGACTGGATCAGTAGCTGTGTCTGTGCAAAGAGACACAGGCAGTGTCTTTGCCCCAAGGCTGTGTTGATTTTTCGTCCCTCCCCATGGGAAATGGTGGTGAGCAACCAGAAATGTCTGTCACCGCCAACCACTGAACAGGGAAAAGACCCTCGTCTGAAAGAAGACCTAGAATTGTACAGTGTCGGAAATAAACAACCCAAACTTCTTGGAAATTATCGCTTCTAGAAAGAGACCGCTATTAATCAATTCTGCAAATGCTTTCTGAAGTGTTGGCGCATAAATACTTACAGCACAAAAAAAATTATCGGAAGTGGTTATAAACAACTGCCCGTTTCTCTTCACACCTCTGGAACGGCTCCAGTCCAGCCAGTAATAGCGCTGGGTACATCTGAAGCAGAATATGACTGGAAAAATGACCGAGGTCTTAAACCCCCATGGGGACTATCAGTCTCCCAAAGTGTAGGGCAATCAAATAGAGGGCAATGTCCTTTCCTTTCCGCAAGTATTTCCTAAAGGACGGTGTAGATTGCCCTGCATGTCAATTGCTTCCCTTCGTTTCGTTCCGTTTCGTTTCGTTTCGCTAACCTTTAGCATTCACTGCTACTTTAATTCTCTCTCTCTCTCTCTCTCTCTCTCTCTCTCTGCGTACGCAGGCTGGTACTCCTGCGGACACTCCCTGTGTAGACAGGCAAGGATTAATCCCATCTACCCAACGAAGGGAGTGGAGTTTTGTGTGTATGACCGTTTTTTTCTTATCCCGCCATTAAGGCAGCACACTCGAACTTCGGAGAATACTTTAATGATGCCGCAAACAACCATACCAGGGAGATAGAAGGAGTGGAGTGTTTTCTTACTCTACACTGTCATCACCAGATGTTTTACATTCAACCTGGCAGCTGATATGTCAACTTCTATGTTGGGTACCTGGGTTTCGAACTTGCAACTCCTGTATACCAGCTGGGTGCTCTGATTAAGCGAACAAGTCAGGCGAACGAAGATCTGTTTCAGTTTCACAATCAGCTTTATTACAAGCTCTGTTTCAGTTTCACAATCAGCTTTATTACAAGATCTGTTTCAGTTTCACAATCAGCTTTATTACAAGATCTGTTTCAGTTTCACAATCAGCTTTATTACACGCAGCTGACTACACAGAAGCCTCCTCGGATGTCAGTGAGTAGACAAGAAAGTTCAATCACACAATACAGCTACACAACCACAACATATCATACAAAATGGTAATAACTAATATACTGCCAGCTACATCATTGACATCTAAACTGCATTG
>JAFLJL010004275.1:0-5000 GCA_018398815.1 Conus ventricosus | reverse complement strand
CATATCTGGGGGAAGGACACGGGCATGGTGAATACACTCTTGTGAAGGGATGAAACAATGTTCATATCATGGGGCGAAGGACACGGGCATGGTGAATACACTTTGTGAAAGGGATTGAAACAATGTTCTATATGGGGGCGAAGGACACAGGCATGGTGAATACACTCTTGTGAAGGCATTGAAACAATGTTCATATAATGGGGCGAAGGACACAGGCATGGTGAATACACTCTTGTGAAGGCATTGAAACAATGTTCATTTAATGGGGCGAAGGACACAGGCCCTTGGTGAATACACTCTTGTGAAGCATTGAAACAATGTTCATATCATGGGGCGAAGGACACAGGGATGGTGAATACACTCTTGTGAGGCATTGAAACAATGTTCATATAATGGGGCGAAGGACACAGGCATGGTGATACACTCTTGTGAAGGCATTGAAACAATGTTCATATCTTGGGGCGAAGGACACAGGCATGGTGATACATCTTGTGAAGGGATTGAAACAATGTTCATATCATGGGGCGAAGGACACAGGCATGGTGAAATTTTCACTCTTGTGAAGGCATTGAAACAATGTTCTTCATGGGGCGAAGGACACAGGCATGGTGAATACACTCTTGTGAAGGCATTGAAACAATGTTCATATCATGGGGCGAAGGACACAGGCATGGTGAATACACTCTTGTGAAGGCATTGAAACAATTTTTAATCATGGGGCCCAAGGACACAGGCATGGTGAATACACTTTGTGAAGGCATTGAAACAATGTTCATATAATGGGGCGAAGGACACAGGCATGGTGAATACACTCTTGTGAAGGCATTGAAACAATGTTCATATAATGGGGCGAAGGACACAGGCATGGTGAATACACTCTTGTGAAGGCATTGAAACAAAGTTCATTAATGGGGCGAAGGACACAGGCATGGTGAATACACTCTTGTGAAGGCATTGAAACAATGTTTATATAATGGGGCGAAAAGGACAGGCATGGTGAATACATCTTGTGAAGGGATTGAAACAATGTTCATATTTTGGGACGAAGGACACAGGCTTGGTGAATACACTCTTGTGAAGGCATTGAAACAATGTTCATATAATGGGGCGAAGGACACAGGCATGGTGAATACATCTTGTGAAGGCATTGAAACAATGTTCTTATAATGGGGCGAAGGACACAGGCATGGTGAATACACTTTGTGAAGGCATTGAAACAATGTTCATATCATGGGGCGAAGGACACAGGCATGGTGAATACACTCTTGTGAAGGCATTTGAAACAATGTTATTCAGGGGCGAAGGAACGGGATGGTGAATACACTCTTTTGAAAAAGGGATTGAAACAAAGTTCATATTTGGGGCGAAGGACCAGGTGGGGAAATACATTTGTGAGGCGGGAAAAATGTTCATATGATGGGGGGAAGGACACAGGCTGGTGTACACTCTTGTGAAAGGATTGAAAACAATGTTTAGTGGGGCGAAGGACACAGGCAGGTGAATACATCTTGTGAAAGGGTTGAAACAATGTCATATCATGGGGCGAGGACACAGGCATGGTGAAACATCTTGTGAAGGTTGAAACAATGTTCATAAATGGGGCGGGACACAGCATGGGAATACCCTTGTGAAAGGGATTGAAACCCAAAGTTTATTAATGGGGCGAAGGGCACGGCATGGTGAATACACTTTGTGAAGGCATTTTGAAAAAAAGTTCATTTAAGGGGCGAAGGACACAGGCATGGTGAATACACTCTTGGAAAGGGTTTGAAACAATGTTATTCAGGGGCGAGGACACAGGCATGGTGTAACATCTTGTGAAGGATTGAAACAATGTTCATATAATGGGGCGAAGGACACAGGCATGGTGAATCCTCTTGTGAAGGCATTGAACAAAGTTTATTTAAAAGGGGCGAAAAAACAAGGCATGGTGAATACATCTTGTGAAAGGGATTGAAACAATGTTCAATAATGGGGCGAAGGACACAGGCTGGTGAAAAACATTTGTGAAAGGGATTTAAACAAAGTTCATATCATGGGGCGAAGGACCAGGCAGGTGAATACATTTGTGAAGGCATTTAAACAAAGTTATTTGATGGGGCGAAGGAAAAGGCATGGGGGATACACTCTTTTGGGAAACATTGAAACAATGTTCATATAATGGGGCGAAGGAACAGGGATGGTGAAAACATCTTGTGAAAGGGATTGAAACAATGTTCATTTAATGGGGGGGAAAGGGAAAAGGCATGGTGAATACACTTTTTGAAGGCATTGAAACAAGTTCTATAATGGGGCGAAGGACAAGGTGGGGAATACACTTTGTGAAGGGTTGAACCAATGTTCATATCATGGGGGGAAGGACACAGGCATGGTGAATACTTTTTGGAAGGCTTGAAAAAAAAAGTTCATATCAGGGGCGAAAGGCACAGGATGGTGAAAACACTCTTGTGAAGGGATTGAAAAAATGTTTATTCTGGGGGGAAGGCACGGCATGGTGAATACTCTTGTGAAGGCTTGAAAAAATTTTAATCATGGGGCGAAGGACCGGGATGGGAATACATTTGTGAAGCATTGAAACAATGTTCTATAAAGGGGGGGAAGGCAAGCATGGTGATACACTTTGTGAACATTGAAACAAAGTTCATATAATGGGGCGAAGGACACGGCATGGGGGAATACACTTTGTGAAGGCTTGAAACAAAGTTATATAATGGGGCGAAGGACACAGGCATGGTGAATACACTTTGTGAAGCATTGAAACAAGTTCATATAATGGGGCGAAAAGGGGGCACAGGCATGGTGAATTTCACTCTTGTGAAGGGATTGCATGTTATTAATGGGGCGAGGGAAAAGGCTGGTGAATACCTCTTGTGAAAGGGATTGAAACAAGTTCTTTTAAGGGGCGAAAAGGGCCGGCTGGTGAATACACTTTTTGAAGGGATTGAAAAATGTTATATAATGGGGCGAAGGACCAGGCATGGTGAATAACTCTTGTGAAGGCTTGAAACAATGTTCATATTGGGGCGAAGGACCAGGATGGTGAATACATCTTGTGAAGGCATTGAAACAAAGTTCATATAATGGGGCGAAGGCACAGGCATGGTGAATACATCTTGTGAAGGGATTAAAACAATGTCATTAATGGGGCGAGGCACAGGCATGGTGAAAAAACTCTTGTGAAGGGATTGAAACAATGTTCATATCATGGGGCGAAGGAACAGCATGGGGAAAACACTTTGTGAAGGCTTTTAAACAATGTTCATATCATGGGGCGAAGGAACGGCTTGGGTTTAATACACTTTGTGAAGGATTGAAAACAAAGTTCATATAAAGGGGAAGGACACAGGATGGTGAATACACTCTTGTGAAGGGGATTGAAACAATGTTCATATAATGGGGCGAAGGAAAGGCATGGTGAAAACATCTTGTGAAAGGATTGAAACAATTTTTTCATATAATGGGGCGAAGGACACAGCATGGGAATACACTCTTGTGAAGGCATTGAAACAATGTTCATATCATGGGGGAAGGGGCACGGATGGGAATACACTCTTTTGAAGGTTTTAAACAATGTTCATATCATGGGGGGAAGGACAAGGCATGGGAATACCTTTGGAAGGCATTGAAAAAAATGTTATATAATGGGGCGAAGGACACAGGCTGGTGAAACACTTTGTGAAGGATTTAAACAATGTTATATAATGGGGGGAAGGACACAGGATGGGAATACACTCTTGTGAAGGCTTGAAACAATGTTTTAAACGGGGCGAAGGACACAGGCTGGTGAATCACTTTGGAAGGGCATTGAACCAATGTTCATATCATGGGGGAAAGGCACGGCATGGTGAATACACTCTTGTAAGGATTGAACCCAAAGTTCATTTCATGGGGCCACAGGAGGGGAAATAACCTTTTAACTTAAAAAAATTTTCACGAAGGACACGGCTGGTGAAACCTTTTTGAAGGCATTGAAACAAAGTTCATTCATGGGGGAAGGACACGGCTGGTGAATACACTCTTGTGAAGGCATTGAAACAAGTTTTATAAGGGGGCGAAGGACACAGGGATGGTGATAACTCTTGTGAAAGGGGATTGAAACAATGTTCATTAATGGGGCGGGACACAGGCATGGTGAATACTCTTTTGAAGGCATTGAAACAAAGTTTATATAATGGGGCGAAGGGGCCAGGGATGGTGATACACTTTGTGAAGGCATTGAAACAAGTTCTTTAATGGGGGAAGGAACGGGATGGGGAACACTCTTGTGAAGGGATTGAAACGTTTATTAAAGGGGCGAAGGAAAGGGATGGGAATTTCACTCTTGTGAAGGCTTGAAACAATGTTTATAATGGGGGGAAGGCACAGGCTGGTGAAAAACTCTTGTGAAGGATTGAACCAATGTTATATAATGGGCGGGACACGGATGGTGAATACCTCTTGTGAAGGCATTGAAAAAAGTTTTAATGGGGCGAAGGCAAGGCATGGTGAATACATCTTTTGAAGCATTGAAACAATGTTCAATAATGGGGCGAAAGGGCACAGGGATGGTGAAAAACCTTTCTTGTGTTTTTGGGGGGGGGGGGGGGGGGGGGGGGGGGGGGGGGGGGGGGGGGGGGGGGGGGGGGGGGGGGGGGGGGGGGGGGGGGGGGGGGGGGGGGGGGGGGGGGGGGGGGGGGGGGGGGGGGGGGGGGGGGGGAAAAAAAAAAAAAAAAAAAAAAAAAAAAAAAAAAAAAAAAAAAAAAAAAAAAAAAAAAAAAAAAAAAAAAAAAAAAAAAAAAAAAAAAAAAAAAAAAAAAAAAAAAAAAAAAAAAAAAAAAAAAAAAAAAAAAAAAAGCCCGGGGTTTAAAATTTTTTTTTAAAAAAAGGGTTTTTCTTTTTTAATGGGGGGGCCCGAGGGGGGTAAAAAACTGGCAAAAGGGGGGGAAAATTCACTCTTGTGAAGGCATTTGGGGGGGAAACAAAAATTTTTTCAATTTTTAATTTTGGGGCGGGTAAAGGGG
>JAFLJL010004274.1:78950-89109 GCA_018398815.1 Conus ventricosus | reverse complement strand
TTTGTTATTATTATTTGTGTATTGATTTATCAGTTTTATAATTATGTTTGGTCGTTAATAGGCAAACTTTCATGTATTTGTGTCCGCGCGCTCACACACACACCCACACCCACACCCCACCACACCACCACACACTCACTCTCTCTCTCTCTTCTCTCTCTCTCCTCTCTCTCTCTCTCTCTCTCTCTCACTCTCCATACACACACGGGTGCGCACATGCAGGCACGCACGCACACGCACACTCGCGCTCACACACTCTCATATAACGCACTTACACACAAACACACATGTATATAAGGTGGGTTTTTTTATTTTATTTATTTATTTTTTAATTTTTTTTTAAATTTTTAAAGTCTAATATCACCATCGTTGTGAACAGACTCTAAATTAAATCAATCAAATCAAACACACCACACACACACACACACACACACACACACACACACACACACACACACACACACACACACACACACACATACAGATAGATAGATAGATGGACAAATAGAGATAGATATAGATATATCAAGAGAAAGATCTATTTGTGTTTTTATTTGCACAGAGGAGAGAGAGAGAGAGAGGAGAGAGAGGAGAGAGAGAGAGAGGAGGAGAGAGAGAGAGAGAGAGAGAATGAATGACTATGCCAGTTCTGTTTGAAAACAAAGAAACAAAAGATTATCACGGAACATCTTTACATTCGCACACCCACGCGCGCGCTAGTGCACGCACACACACACACACACACACACACACACACACACACACACACACACACACACACACACACACACACACACACACACACACACACACACTCGCGCAAACAGAGAGAGAGAGAGAGAGAGAGAGAGAGAGAGCGAGCATAGGTCCATGAAATAGGTGAAAAATGTGCTTGATTGACGAAGACACAAAACCGTTTTACTTCCGTTTACATAACGACATCCAATGACAAACAAATGAACATTTGGGCGACTTGGTACCGTCAGCGGACCAACACGCCATGCCCTGTGTTCGATTCCTCTGACTGTGCTTGTTTCAAGACAAACGTTGTCAACGCCAGAACTGTTTTGAACGCAGCGCTGGCCCAGCGCAAAGTCTATAGGTTTTTATGGGCTGCCACACACACAAAGAGGGGAACCGTGCCTCTCCTCCCCCCAGTATGTTCATCCCATCAAGGGATATAGTGTCCTCTCAATGAGCCTTTTCAGACGGACCGGAGCTGCCCAAAATACATTTCGTTTCCTTCAAGGCACTCCAGGGCATTCTCCCTTTGTCATGGTTCTGTCAGGGGAAAAAAATCGTCAATGGTTGCCATGGCCGCGGAACAGAAACCTCCTCCTCTGAGAAACCAAAATATTGCGATGAGATGGGAAAAGGGGAGGGGGGGGGGGCACTATCAGGGCAACAGTGGGCACGTTTGCTGGCAGGGAGTGACTCAGTAGTTATAGATATGTGACCACGTGACTGTCTTCTCCTGGTTACGGCTTAAGAGAAGGAAACGGACCTACAGCTAGCATCTAAATACGAAATAAAAACCATTCAGTTCTCCAACATGGATGGACACTGCGCCACAAAAAAGGACGAAGCGCACATCAAACACGGCGATCTGATTAAGACGAAGAGTCATCGGTACATGCCAAAGGGAACATCTCTCCACAGCTTTCGCTGACCGGCTTGGTCACACGGATGATGTTGGCTTGATCCAAAAGAGCGCGTTTGTCTCAAAACGTGAGGAGAAAAAAAAACTCCTTTTGTGATAATACTACCAGCATTTCTGAGATCAAGCCGTTTGGCGAAAGGTTAGAAGAGATTCTCGTTGTGGCATGTACGAATGACTTTGACCACTTCGACATGTTCAACTAGTCAGCATATAACTGAGTTCATTCTTTCCGATATGTCCTCCTCTTCATACTCCCTAGAGAAGGCCAGTCGTAAGTCGAAAGAATAGAAAAGTTATAGAATCATATGATTCGTTCTGTTTGTATGTCTGGAGAGAGAGAGAGAGAGAGAGAGAGAGAGAGAGAAGAGAGAGAGAGAGAGAGAGAGTTAGAGACAGACAGACAGACAGACAGACAGTCAGATAGATAGATAGACAGATAGACAGATAGATAGGTAGATAGAATGATAAATTATTTGAGAAAGAGAAGAGAGAGAGGGGGGGGGGGGGGGTAAGAGCAAAGACAGACAGACAGACAGACAGAGTGAGCCAGAGATGCAAACAGGTTAAGAGAAAAGATAGTCACACTCACACACACACACACACACACACACACACACACACACACACACACACACACACACACACACACACACACACACACACAACACACACACACCAAACATTTCCTGTATATTTTTTGTTTTATCAGGATTACATTTAGGGATTGAAAGCTCAGCTGCACGCAAAACAGCATCAACAAATTTCATGTAGCTTGTATCAACATCATCAACATCATCAACCATCATGCCTCGCAATTGCAAATAGAAAGCATGTTTTCAAATCTATCCCAATCAGCTTTGTTGTAGTTAAATTTTGGGATTTGATCTTTTGTGAGATCAGAACTAGTTTGTTTTACTTTGATGGAAATAACTATTGGTAAATGATCACTGCCTAGAGAGTCTTTAAATGTGTCCCATTCACAACTTGGAGCGATTGCAGCCGACATGAGAGTTAGGTCTATCGCTGAAGCCCGATGATATGAAATATCCGGGATTCGAGTGACACTACCATCATTCAGTATACAGAGTGAAGAGTCTACTACATTTTCAAGGAATCTGTTATGCGTTATGATTTTGCACTCATTATCCCAAAAGGGGGCGTGTGAATTGAAATCACCTGCAATTAGCCACTTATCGTTTTGGTCTTGTAAAGTACGAATCCACTCTGTGTTTTGATTGTCAGGAACTTTTGGCAAATAAACCGACAATATGTTAAGTATCAATGATCCATGGAATTTTGCTTTTACTGCACAAGCATTTATGTTTTTAATGTCTTTTGAAAAAGGTGTATCTGTTTCGAGGTATTCTACATTTTGTCGAATGTACAATGCGGTACCAACCCTTCCCGTTTCATCATTGTTTTGGTATATTGGTGGGTAGTAAAAGTTTTGGATTTTTGGAAGCTTTTGTTCATGTACATTAAGAGATTGTAATACTAATGCTTGGTAAGTATGATCTGAGAGAGGTTGAATCAGCTCCAGAATATTTGTTGATATTGATCTGCAATTCCACTGCAGTATGTTTACATTTTTTGGTCTTGTCATGTTCTTTATAATTGAATACTATATTACCAGAATGTAAAAAAAAAAAAGAAAAGAAAATAACAAAACTAAATATACAACAAATTTCTACAAGGATAGATAGGAGAAAAAAAGAGAGGGATTGTGAAAAATGGCACAAAAAATTGAATGTCAATCTCCAACGATCAAAACATTTCTGATGCTGAATAAATAACAACTCTACAAATCATTGTGCTAGAATAATGTCTTCAGCATCTTAGACTGTTTAAAATATTTATTCTCACTGTGTTAGCACGTCAAATAGTTCCACCAGGGTCCATGGAAGGGGCGACGGAGTTCCCTAGGTTTGTTGTGAAAGGAATCTCCCCATGATGGATACCGTGCGGGGTGTTGTTTTTGGGGCTCTTGGGTTTAGACCATAGCATTCTGTTGAGGTGTCTGCCGATGTTACGGGCAACGACGCTGGTTCCCGTCCATGTCAGATGAATGCCATCACGCTGGGTTCCAGTGTTTGCCCTAAGAGTGTCGTGACTGACGAAGCTCACGTTTGGGGTGTCAAACAGGTCTGCCGTGGTGGTCGCATTGAACAGGTTGCGTTTCATCTCCAACTCTTCGTGTTTAACAGGGGCGATTTTGCTCACAACGATCTTTGAGTGGGGGTTTTCTTTTGAGATCTCCTTGATTGTTTCAGTGAAGGTTTTGCTTGTCTTGGTAGCATCACTGTTTTTTATTTCGTTTATGCCGCAATGGATTACGATTACTTCTGGGGTGTTTGTCTGTGGACGTTGATGGTTTCAGGGACGGTAGGATTTCTTTGGTCGTAAAATGTTTCCTGTGAAGAAGCAAGAGAACAAAAAAATGGAGGCTTATAAAATTTATCTAAAAAATAAAACAGACCCAGAAAAGATTGCTGAAAAAAAACAAAGCGAAAAATCATAGTAACAGAGTGAATGAAAAGGCAAAGGAAGAATATTGGTCAAATTTCTGTGAAAATGAGGTTCAAAATCACAAAGATCTCCAGAAAACTTGGAAAAGAAATAAAAGAAATGAAAAATGGAGTAAGTCTTCCTGGGTACCCCTTAAAATTGGAAAATAACGAATTTCCTTCCAATTTTGAAAAGGCTGAAGCATTTGCAGATACATTTGCAAAAAATAGTAACTTCGAAGGCCTCTCAGAAGAACAAAAACAGCTTAGAGAAAAAATGGACGAAAACGAAGACAATGAAAAAAGTCCAATAACAATCACTATACAAATGCGCCTATTACTTTTCAGGAAACAAAAGATGCAATTTCAAACCTTGGATCAAAGAAAAAATCAGTGGGACCAGATGCAATTTCCAATGAAATGATAAAGCATTTACCAGTTAATATTAAACTTTTTCTAAGTTCATTTTTTCAAAAATGTTGGTTTGAATGGATTCAGCCATCTTTATGGAGACAATCAACTGTTACCCTATTCCCAAGGAGGGAAAGTCAAAATCAGATGGAAATAATTACAGGCCTGTTGCTCTTACATCACATGTGGGAAAACTTATGGAAAGAATAATTCTAAAAAGGCTTGAACATTTCTGTGAAAAAAATGATATAATACCAATACAACAGGCGGGTTTTAGAAAAGGTAAATCATCAGTTGATCATTTAGTAAAAATTACCACACAGATTAAATACCAGTTTTCACGTAGAAAAAAACGTACTTGCCATTTTTTTTGACATTAGAAAGGCATATGACCAAGTTTGGCATTCAAAACTTCTAAACAAACTAAGAACAATAGGCATTTCAGGTTGTATGTATAATTATATAAAGGCATTTTTAAGTGAAAGAACAATACAGACTAAGGTTGGTAATGCCTACTCTAATCAAAGACGTACACAGATGGGAATCCCACAGGGAGGTGTAATAGCCCCAATCCTTTTCAACATTTTGATGCATGATCTTCCAAAAGTGGTCTCAAACAATGTCGAGTTAGCGCAATATGCGGATGATATTTGCATATGGATGAAAGTCACTCTAAAAAGCTTACACCAATTAGATCAATTAACTATATTAAAAAGGTATATCAAAATGAACTAGACAAAATCAGCAAATACATGATTGAAAACGGACTAACCCTTTCATATGAAAAATCGCATGTGGTTCTCTTCAACTCTGGGTATGATCCTAAACCTCTACTCTCTTTTCAAATAAATGGAATGCCGCTTGAATATAAGAAAGTTGTTACATTTCTAGGAGTAAGCCTGACTTCTAAATTGAATTGGAACTACCATTTGGAAAATATTCTGACAAAAGCCAGAAAAGGATTAAATTTACTAAAAATGATAAGTCGACAGTCATGGGGAAAAGATAGTAAGGTACTTATTCATTTAGCAACTGCGCTCGTGAGATCAAAATTATCTTACGCTCAGGAAATATTCTTTTCAGCTCCAAATATATTTGATAACAAAGATGCAAAGCATTGATAGCAAAGCTTATAAGATAGCTCTCGGTGTCCCTGTCCATGCCTCAACACTGAAAACCTACACAGAAATAGGAATTTTGCCTTTTGCCGAAAATATGAAACTTGCTTCAGCAAAATATATATTAAGGAGTCATTCAACGCAAAATTCATGTATCAAGGAAACTGGTTTAAAATCAGAAATACATTTTCCAAAGCGAGCACAGAGTTTTGACTCTGTAAAAACTATAGGCTCCTATACGTCACAAATTTACAGATACTGGTGTTGAACCCGAAACAGTAGCTCCTCAAACGAGTTACAGTAATATTCCTCAATGGGAGCTTAGTAAGGCTAATTTCGATATTAATTATACACATTTAAGGAAAAGTGATGGGACCATGCTGCCATCATATGTCAAGGCACATATAAACGAAAATTATTATAAATCATCTTAAAATATATGCAGACGGTTCTCTACTTGAAAACCAATTATCAGGTGCTGCATTTATTATTCCATCATTAAAAATAGAGAAATCGTATCACATTGGGAAAAAGTTCTCTGTATTCACAGCAGAGCTAATTGCCATTATTATGGCACTGAACTATCTTCTTACTTTTTCCATATTCGATATATCAAATATTATTTTGTGTCGATTCAAAATCTGTCTTACAAGCTTTAAAATATTCTCACACAAGAGTGAGAGGAGAAATGATATCTGAGATATACCATTTAATTCATTTTTTTGTCTTTACGTGGTTCTTCTATTGACTTTTGTTGGATTCCATCACATTGTGGTTTAGCAGCAAATGAAAGGGTTGATCGGTTAGCCAAAAGTGGTGCAGCTAAGGAAAAGAGCTTTACAAAATAAATATTCCTTTATCCTTGTATGAAAATTATAGCCTTTTAGGTAAAGCATCATGGGATTCGGTGATAGGAAGACAAAAAGAGTGTCCAAACATAACAAAGGACAACAAGGGAAAATTCTTTAAGAAGCTTGTAAAATATAAAACGGGACACAATCTCCACCAGGAACGACTTTTGAAGAGTCTGATCTTTAGACTCAGCTGACTTGATGCATACAAAACAAAATATTGTAAAAATGTCACTTGCATTTGTGGCCATAATATTACACTATTCCATGTCATCTTCCTTTGCAGAAATACTCAAAAATATTTACCTATTTGGTTATTAAGTTTGAACCCATCAATCGAGAATTTTTGGGACATTTTTGGGAACGAAGCGAAGGCAATAGAAGTTGGTAGGGCAATTGTTAAGAGTCCAGTTGGACATTTACTTTGATTCTCGAGTTATTTGTTTGATTTATTTTCTTATTATTTCAATGGTTTAAAATGTTTTTTTCTTTAAAAATGTTCAGATATGAATCCAGGCTAAAGCAGTTTACCGTTATGCCGGTAGCTTAGAATGGGGTTAATGTGATAGTCACTTATTGGTATCTCATTAACTAAATAGACTATGCATGCAAAGATTAGTATACTACACTACCTCCACACTCCATACACTTTTAATGACATTTTTTAGAACAACACACACACTTATACCCCCCCCCCCCCACACACACACACACACACACCGACATACACACACCGGCCCCTTTTACATGTGTTTTTCTGTTTTGTCTTTATTTGTTTGTATGCCTGTTTGTTTGTCTGTTGTTTTTGTCTAAGATCACTGTAAAGTGGATAGACATTAAATTAAAGAACGAAGAACACACACACACACACACACACACACACACACACACACACACACACACACACACACACACACACACACACACACACACACACACACACCACACACACACACACACACACACTACGTGCGCGCGCGCGCGCGTCCACACAAGAGAGGAGAGAGAGAGAGGAGAGAGAGAGAGAGAGAGAGAGAGAGAGAGAGAGAGAGAGAGAGAGAGAGAGACAGACAGACAGACAGACAGACAGACAGACAGACAGAGATAGAAATACAGAAAGACAGAATGACAGAGAGAGAGACAGACAGACACGGAGACAAAGACGGAGAGAGAGAAAGATGTTCTTTACTTAATTAGAAAAAAGGCACACAAAAAATAAATAAATAAATAAACAAAAACCTTTATTAATCTGAATAAAGGCATAAGGAATGGAACCGTTTGCAACACATTAAACAGCCATCTATTTCTGTCACTGCCACAATCTAATCTCTCTCTCTCTCTCTCTCTCTCTCTCTTCTCTCTCTCTCTCTCTCTCTCTCTCTCTCTCTCTCTCTCTCTCTCTCTCTCTCTCTCTCTTTCCAGTCACCTAAAAAGATGTGATCGAAAAACGCGGGAGCTCAGCGGAGAGACAAGGCAAGAAATTCCAGAACTCATCTATCATTCATTTCAGAACTCATCTGTCATTCATTTCAGAACGAATGGAACTGAACAGAATGCTGACGTTGGTTTCAATAGAGAACGTGGGTCGTTGCAAACATTTCTTTTATCATTGGGTTGGCAGATCAGATTAAACGGTTTGCTTCACTTTGCGGAGTCGTTTTTTTCCTGTCCTTGTGTTTTTTCTCCTCTATGGCTGTCTTCTAGTCTTTCTCTGGGCTTTTTTCCGACAAGGAAGAGGCAGTGACTGCCGAGAAAAGACTCCCTGGAATGAAGTATGCTTATCGCCAATGGTTCTTATTCTTCTAGAAAAGACTCCCTGGAATGAAGTATGCTTATCGCCAATGGTTCTTATTCTTCTAGAAAAGACTCCCTGGAATGAAGTATGCTTATCGCCAATGGTTCTTATTCTTCTAGAAAAGACTCCCTGGAATGAAGTATGCTTATCGCCAATGGTTCTTATTCTTCTAGAAAAGACTCCCTGGAATGAAGTATGCTTATCGCCAATGGTTCTTATTCTTCTAGAAAAGACTCCCTGGAATGAAGTATGCTTATCGCCAATGGTTCTTATTCTTCTAGAAAAGACTCCTGGAATGAAGTATGCTTATCGCCAATGGTTCTTATTCTTCTAGAAAAGACTCCCTGGAATGAAGTATGCTTATCGCCAATGGTTCTTATTCTTCTAGAAAAGACTCCCTGGAATGAAGTATGCTTATCGCCAATGGTTCTTATTCTTCTAGAAAAGACTCCTGGAATGAAGTATGCTTATCGCCAATGGTTCTTATTCTTCTAGAAAAGACTCCCTGGAATGAAGTATGCTTATCGCCAATGGTTCTTATTCTTCTAGAAAAGACTCCCTGGAATGAAGTATGCTTATCGCCAATGGTTTTATTCTTCTAGAAAAGACTCACTGGAATAAAGTATGCTTCGTCGTCAATGGTTCTTATTTCTTCTAGAAAAGACTCACTGGAATAAAGTATGCTTCGTCGTCAATGGTTCTTATTCTTCTAGAAGACTTCCTGGAATGAAGTATGCTTCGTCGTCAATGGTTCTTATTCTTCTAAACATCTTATCACTTTTTAACGCACTACGATTTGTTTTGAAAAAAAGGACAATTGACAGAGTTACAGCCCTGTTCCCCAAAGAAGGAACATCGGGTTCCGTTAGAGTTACCGCCCCTCTCTCCAAATGAAGGGAAGTTGGGGTCCATCAGGTATAACTCTGTTCACAAAAGAAGACAAGTTGGGTCGACCAGTTAGAACCCTGTTCACACAAGAAGGAAAATTAGGGTCCATCACTTACAACAACCCTGTTTACAAAAGGACAACTGGAGTCCATCGGTTACAACAGCCCTGTTTACAAAAGGACAACGGGAGTCCATCGGTTACAACAACCCTGTTTACAAAAGGACAACTGGAGTCCATCGGTTACAACAACCTGTTCACAAAGGAAGGACAACTGGAGTGCATCAATTACCGCCCTGTTCACAAAGGGGAGGAACATTGGAGTCCTCAGTTTATCGCCTGTTTTGAAGGGAAAGGGAAATGGGGAGTATCAACGCGCTCCGAATGACCAGAGTGACCTTCCGTTGGGGAATCTTTCAGGAGGCTTTGGCCGGTGACTTTGGACAGAAAATGGCTTATGACAAATGGCGCATTCAAATCACTGACAAATTGCTTCTTATTCACCCACATAACAAGATAATAAATTCTTATGTGTTTCTAAATGCCTTCTGCCCTTCATGAATAAATGAGAAGTCCAGTGTGTTTACGGGTCACAGTGGCAGTCTGTCTTGCCGCAGTGGTTGGGAAAGTGTCCCTCGTATTAATATTTCCCTGGAAACTGAAGTGTCTCATTTGATGGTGGCGTCATTTTCTTTCTGACGACATTTCGAAATGGTACCTGTTTGACCTCTACTATCGGGTTTGATGTTGAGGATGACGTTTGTGGTCGTCACAACATAGAATATAAGATGACAACTCTCTGCTATCGGGTTTGATGTTGAGGATGACGTGTGTGGTTGTCACAACATAGAATATAAGATGACAACTCTCTGCTATCGGGTTTGATGCTGAGGATGACGTGTGTGGTTGTCACAACAAAGAATATAAGATGACA
>JAFLJL010004274.1:66450-73950 GCA_018398815.1 Conus ventricosus | reverse complement strand
TAAAAAACTATTTTTTAAAATGGAACCTTTTAAATATAACGAAAGTGCCACTTACAATGTAGGAGCGTTTTATAACCCCAAATCATTGGACTTCAGTTTACTAACCATTGCAGTAGACGAATCATACGGCTTCCAAGTCAGACTTGTAAACCCACTAACTAGATATTTAAATCCGCCAATAAATAATGATAGAGTGCCGTCAGCATGGTCATCTCGACCTATGGCTTTTTTCCAGAATCAGTTAAATTTTGCGATTTACTGCGCAACTACTGGCTGTGGTGTTTCATATGCAAACCATTTAAACTACCCCAATCTTTAGTAAAGTCAGTATATATACTTTCATGTTTATTACCAGTACAGACGAATACTAACCGAACTACAAGTAGTCCTCCCAAGCGACAGCGCGTTTAATCCATTCAACAGCCCAATGGACAATAATGCATATGAAAGAATCTGCAACGAATTTAACATTAATCCTTCAACTGATTTTAGACAAAAGTTAGACCGCAATCATGGGTTAGGCACATTGTATTTGTGGGGCGTAAAAAGAGATATACTTATGACTACTGGCCTGGCCACACCTCTTTTCAACCAGACAAACAAGTTCGATTAGGATCCATAGAACAAAAACACCCTAAAGCCTGGGCAACATTTATCTTAGATGAAAGTAAAGGCCTAACAATGTCAGGAGTGCAAAGACTTAATGACTCCATACGGACATATGTTTGGTGTCTATTAGGAGCACAAGCACAGACTAAGTCTAGCATAGTGGATCAATCTACCGGCTTTGATGCTAGAAAACAATTTCTAGCCAATTTAGAGATGCTATTAACTCTGCTGTTGATTTGCCTGCCAGCATACAGAGGTATCAAGACGTTCTTGCACATGCTAGGTCAAAGGTTGACTTTGTTGTAGGCCATGGATTATACATGCTACCCTCTGACCTTAGACTACAGATTGGCATGATACAGAATTATAACAATGAAATCCTCATAGCTGGAGACGATCAAAACTTAGGGCACAATCAAGGTTTAAACACAAGGCCCGCTCCATCCATTTTAAAGAAAGTACCTAGCCCTGAAGAAAGCGATCCAGTTATAAGCGCCCCACAGCCAGAAAGCAGCCCAGAAAGCACTCCACCTGTTAATCTGCCTCACACTGACAGCCACACTAGCGAAAAGACAGCCCTCGTTGTGTTTTTAACTTTTACTGGATTAGCCATACTTTATTTCACTAAAAATTAATCCAGCAGCTAGCACTCCCAACGTCCACAGATGGTCTGCCATATAACCAGCCACCTTACCTATAGTAGACAAAACCAACTAACAACACTGCCTATTATGCCAGGCAGAGCATCAAACGCTTTGACGGCTAACTTCTTTAATAAGTTTGCTAGGTGGTGTAATTGTTTTCTAATCCAACTTTTACCAGGCTGGGGTGTCGGAGGCGTTACTGGTCCTGTCGGTGCACTGCCGGTTAAAGCATAAACGAGTGTAGAGATAGCAAACCCTACAGCTGTTAATATACTAACTATTGTAATCCCCTGTTCCCTGAACAGAGTCCTTATTCTTTCAGCCAGCATAGTGTTTTCATAAAGTATTCTGTTTATAGTTTCTCTTATTCGGCTTGTTTGTGATGCTAGCTGCGCTCTGTTAGTAGACAGCACTTCTAACCTGGCCGCCCTTTGTAGCATTAAATCTTGTATTTTATGCTGTATTCTAGCCTTTTCTTCTCTCCCTAAATTGTTATCGTCTGAATCAGCGAGTTTATTTTTTTCTTCTTCTATCTCTCTATCTAGCTCACCAAGTTTTGCCAAATTGTTTTCTAGTTCGCCCCTTATTGACTTTAGGCGATCATTAATCCCCAGGATTTCACGCATAGGCAATGGAGAATCGCCAATTGTTTCTAATGTTTTTCTGACTGTTTCCTCATTAAAACTCGTCTCAATTTCTGTTGCTGCATCATTTATTCTTGGTCCTAAATCTTGAAAAGAGGTCATTTCTATTTCAGATCGTGTTGGCAACTCTTGCCCCAAGTTTTGTAAAAGACTAACAGCCTCAGGCCTTGAATTTAAAATGTTTAATCGCCTTTGGTCGGAACGGGAAAAATTTTTCTTTTCAAAATTTTTGTTTAGTTTTAAAAAATTAGTTGGGTCTGGTTTGTGGGAACTCTTAAAAAATTTTTCCTTGCTGGGTTCTTATTACAGTTTGGTTGCTTTTACTATTTTAAAAAATCAAAAGGACATGCCCTTTTCTGGGGGTTTTCTAGTCCAAAGGGTTTTATGTGAATGGGGTTTAATTTTTATTTGTTAATATTTTCTGCCGAGATGGGGAAACGGAAGGGGGTGTTTCGCTTCTTCAAAAGGGGGAAGGGGGGTTAAAGAACCTTCTATGCTTTTCAATTTCTTGCGAAATTGAAGGGCCCTTAAATTTCCCCTTTTTCATTTCTTAAAATGAAGGGCCTGGCAGATCTCTTTTTTTTTCAGAAGGTTTGGGGGGGTGCGTAAAAATTCTTCATCCATTTTTTTTTATTTATATTCTTTTTTTTTTTAAAAAAAAATAAAACTCTTACGGTTGTAAACCCCCGATCCATACAGAAAAGAGGAAGGAACCCCATGGCAAAAAAAGGTTTAAAAGGGTGGGCTGTAATTAGCGTAAATACCCCCCAAACGTAAGCCCGGCCCAAGGGTTTTAAACGGGCAATTTCCCCTGATCTTGGGCGGACGATGTTAAAATGCCGGCACGTTTAAACTATCATTAAAAAATAGATATTAAATCGACAGCCCCAAATGTTTAGGGGTTGTTGCTAATTTGGGTGGGGGCTTTCGTCAAACGAGGGCCAATTAAACTGGAGGGCAAAAAAGTTTTTTGTATAAGGGGGGCGGACATTTTTCCCTCTTTTTAATCTGGCTAAAAAAAGAAAAAAAAGGGAAAAAGGGGTTTATGGGGAAATTCAAACCCCAAAACCCGGGTTAAAGGCACAGGCTTAAAGGGGGGGATGAAAAAGAATGATTTTTAAATTGGAGGAAAATTTGCAAAAGCATTTGGCTAAAAGATTCTGAACCCTCTAGATTTTGGCTGTTAAAGAGCTTATGCCAAAATTTCCCAAAGGCCCGCGCTAAAAAAAAAACTTAGTTATGTTTGGGCATTTTTCTACCCCCCGTTTCCCTTGTCGTTCTGTCTGAAGACCCTTTATTTTAAATACACATTTGGGGAAAATTTCTCGGGAGTTTGATGTTGTTACAAACCCCGGGGTGGTTTAGAAAAATTTTAAACCCATTTTAAAAAAGAAAAACGGTTATTTATTATGAAACGTTATGCACGCTATTACGGGAAAAATTAAAAACCCAAGCGAGCCCCCTCGGGAAACATACATCAAAATCAGATTTGGGAAGTTTTAAAAAGGAATTTTGTTCTTTTTTAATAAAAGAAAAAAAACTCCTTTTCAGAGGAATCAGAAGCGTTTTATAATCCAAAAAAATTGAAAAGGGTTTGGGACTGGAAAATAAATGGCAAGTTGATCAGTTGTTTTCGGGCGCGGACTTTTACCTCACCAACCCCCTTTGTTTGAAAAAAGGAAAGTTTTTCGCTGGAGGGGGGGAAAAGGGGGATCTGCATTTGGGGTTTTTGGTAGGGAAAAAATTTTCGTCTTTATGTTTAAAAGATTTGAAGACTATTTTAAAAACCCAAAATAGGGGCTGTGGCGGGGATTTTAGATCCACTTTGAAAACAGATTTTTTGGGAAGTGGAAAAAGGATAGGGAAAGGGTGGCAAAAAAATAAATATTCAAAAGAAAGCGGACGGAAAAGCCAAAAAAAAATGCACATTTTTAGGGTTTGTGACCCTCATTTAAAAACATTGAAGAAAAACGGGGCAAAAAGGAGTGGCTTTTTAAAAAATTGCAGAAGAAAATATTCTAATAAAAAAAAACAGATGGATAGCTTTAAGTTTTCCCAAAAAGATCCGCATGTTTTCTTATCTGGGGGATTACGGGGTTTGGGGGAAAAAATTTGTCTTGTATTGTTTTTGTTAAAAACAATATACAGGTTTCATTACGACACATTGTTATTTTTATGCAAACCATTAAGCACAAAAAGTCTTACAAAAAGGAAGTTTTTTGGACAGACGATAATATATTTCTGTTGGGTTTCCCGCGGGCAAAATGAGCGACTGTTTGAGCATTACTATAGACTATTTGGGGAAAATGGGAAAAACTGTTTTTATTGATGACGGGTTCAGTGAACAAGATATTGTTAAAAAAAAGAAAAAACTCTGTCAAAGTAGTCCCCTTTGTTTCTGGGTGGCTCTTAAATCAAAAAAAACAATTTCGGGCTTAAAAAGGGTTTGATCGCAGTTAAAACGGTTTTTATTATTTTTCACTAAGGACAAAGAAAAGTTTTTTTGGGGAAAGTTTAAGTGAAAATTTTATTATAAGGGACAAAAAATGGTCCCCCCAAAAAAAAAAAAAAGCCCGTTTAGAAAAATCTTTAAAACGCTGCTATGCTTACGACTGACCCCCCCAGTTCAAATTCGTTTGTTTATTGTTTGAATTTTTTATTATTGAAATTTCTTATAAAAAATTTTGGGTTTTTAAAAAATTTTAATATTAATTATTGATTGCTTTTTAACAATTTGTTTATTTTAATTTTAAATTTTTTAAAAAAAAAAGTCTCGGGGCCCGAACAAAAGCGCAGCTTGCCCTAAATGCACTGCAGTAGAGCTAAAAAAAACCCGGGAGACACAAAAAGAGTTTGATCTAATGGAAATGCCAGGGAAAAGTTTATGGGTTTGAGTACCAGATGATGGGGGGTTTCAAACAAACAGAAAATTGAAGACAAAAAAAAGACAGCAATATCCTTTCCCTAGAAGAGAATAAAAAATTTAAGAGCAAAAGACTTTGGCAAACATGAATACAAACTTCATAAAAAAAAAGGAAAATTTCTTGGGGGTTGCCCTTCCCGGGAAAATTTTTGGAATTTAAAAATTTTAATACGAAGCCCCCAAAGTTATTTGATAAGGAAAAAAAATTTTAGAAAGGCTTTTTTAAAAGGCCCCCTTTTGTTAGCCCGGGGTTTCCCGGAAACACAAACAGAAAAAAAAAACATTAAAATAACTTTTGGGAGGGTTCTGTTTTATGCTAAAGGGGAAAGAAGGTTTTTAGCCCGAAGTGGGGGGGCGACCCCCGTCGGCTTAGGGAATTTTAACCCCAAAACTTGCATACCCAGGCAAATGACGATGATTTTTCGCTTATTTTTTTTACTCCGGGGGAGGGTTTAAACCCAGTTTGCCAAAAACATACGTTAATCAGAGGTTTTTCAAAAAAAAGGGGAAAAAATTGGAAGCTCCTTTAAAATCAGTATTGCCCAAATTTCTAAAAAAGGAGACAAAATAAACCCCCCCCAAAGTATCATCTGACAAGGTTACTGTTTATGGTTGACAAAGACAAAACTAACAGTACTCGGGTTTTTCTAAAATTTTGGGATGTTGTTTTTTTTGCGTTTTACTCGTTGATGAAGTGCTGTCAGAAGGGGTTAATAAGGGAAAATTAAAGTACAAGATTATTTTTTTAAAAAAAAAAATCTTATTTTAAAAAAAGGAGGTTCAACCCGGGTTTGATTTAAAAAATTTAAATGAACTTCAAAAGGGGAAAAAAAAAAAGAAAGCGCTTAGAAAGTATTGGTTACTTTTGAAAGAAAAATTTCTTTAAAAAAACTTTTTTTAAACTCTTTCTTATGTAATTTTCTGGTACGGCTGTAGCTAGCGGGAAGTGCTGGGTTAGTGTTGCCCGTTTTAGTATGGGCTGCAGCGCCCGCCCCCTTTAGCCCTTAGGAGGTTTTTGGGTTAGGTTAAGGCCCCTTTTTATAAAGATTGTAAGTGCTGTTTTTAAAAAAAAAATTAATCTAAATTACAAAAGCACACCGCAAAGTTGCCCCCAGCATCAGCAAAACTTTGTTCATTTAAAATTAAAAAAAAAAGCAAATTTATTACAGGATGAAAAAAATTACGGGCCCAAGAATTTCAGAAGCTTATTGGTGACGGTGGGGGGATTTTAGGCGAAAAAAATGAAAATTCAAAAAGGGTGGGAGAAAGCCTTTTTCTTTTCCCCAGGGGAGGGCACTGATGCAATTAAACAAAGGAAAAACAAACACACGAAAATTTAGTTTTAAACCCCCAAAAAAGGCCCAAAAAAATAAATTTAAACCCAAAATTTTAAAAAATATTTTTTTTGTTAAATCACTGGTTTTGGGGGGACAACTTGCAGCTCTTCGCGAAAAAAACCCTTTTTTTAGGGGGGGGCATTTAGAAGAGGAGGGTCTTTTTAATTTTAATATCAGGAGGGGTTGTTTTCATGATTCTTTCAACTTCTTACATTTCGTCCATTGGATCTGTGGCTCTAATTCAAAATCCCTTCTGCCTCCCCAGGTGCTACAAGGATTTACTTTGTCAAACGGCAAGATTTTTTTGTTCCCCTTGGATGTCTTCGAAATGCAAATTTTTTTAAAAATTTTTAATTTGCGTTTACTGGCTTCAACCCTGTTGTTTAAAAATTCTTCATTGTTCATGGCACGTAAGACTGGGGCATCTTCAAACCCCTTTGTTTTTAGGCGTTTGTCCATAAATTTTTCCCTTTTTTTTGATAGGTAAAAAAGGCGTTCAGCTAGATTCTTATTTTAAATTTTTCTAGGGCCCCGTGATCGAAGGTTGCGGGACCCCCCTTTAAATGTAACATGAGTTTTAAAAACAGTGGTTTCAGGCTTTAAAATCTTTTTCCCTCATCAATTGAATCTCCCCAGGATACTTTTAAAGGACCCCGCTGTTATTTGTTGTTAAAACCAAGCCCCGCAGTTTAGCTTTTATCCGTTAAAGGTTCGCTCTTTGTTCTTGAAACCCTGTCCACTGTCAAAAAAATTTAAAACCTTTTTTTTAAAAATTTGTCATGTGGAAGATAACAAATCCTCTGGTGGGTTTTTATTAGGAAGAGTTAACAAAACTAGGCCTTTTTTTTCTTTTTTGGGGGTGTCAGTTAAGAAATAACGGGATATATGTATTAAAATATCCCCGTTATAAAAACCCCCCCTTTCCCTTTTCTTGAGTATGAACGAACAAACAAAACAAAAAAGAAAATACGGTTTCACAACGAAGGCTTTTTTGCATTAACCGCATCCACCCACGAATGGCAGATGAAAAAACCCAAAACCTCTATATATTCAACACACACAGGGAAAAAAAAAAAAACCCCCCAAAAAAAATCCCCAATAGTTTAAAACAAAACCGACCATCAAGCTGGCCCCCTTTTGTACCCGGGCACGCATGTACTGCCCCCTCTACATTTAACGACCCCCCCCTCAGGAGGCACAGTTACACACCTCAGCCCATGAGGTAATACAAAAAAAACAAGGGGAAACCCATCACCTGGTAACCCCGGGCTGAAAAAATTTAAGCAAAGGGTTTATATTCTTTAAAACCCGAGTGCCCCCGTGTTTTTTTTTTTTTTCTTTTT
>JAFLJL010004274.1:57431-65450 GCA_018398815.1 Conus ventricosus | reverse complement strand
AAAAAAAATCGCTAGGATTAAATGTCAAATCAAAACAAATTTTTTTTTTAGGCCCCTTGTATAGGGCATAGCGTCTTTAACGCTCAAATTAGAGGATGCGATTGTACCAATGCTTCTGCTACTGCCTCATCTTTACATCATTCTTTGCATCCTCCGCTTAAGCCTGTGCTTGAGACGTTGGGCTTTGTATTCCCTGATAAACTTTCTCTTTTCTTTCTTTTTAGTAGCCGTAGATCAGAATAGAGGGCAAAAATGTCCTGCCTCTCTTAGTACAAAGACTTCTTTGCCCTCCAGTTTAATTGCCATACGTTTGACGATAGCCCTACCTAAATTAGCAACACACTAGCATTAGGATCTGTCGATTTAATATCTATTTTGAATGATAGTTTAGCAGTGCCTGGCTTTATAACATCGTCAGCGCCAAGATCAGGGAACTTGACTGTTAAAGCTTGTCCGGGCTGAACTGTTGATGGAGTATTTACGCTAATTACAGTCTACCTTATACCTTTTACGCCATGGGGTTCCTTCTCTTTTCTGTATGGATCGAGGTCACAACCGTATGAGTTCATTTTTTTATAAAACAAAAAAGAATATAAATAAAAAATATGGATGAAGATTTTGACGCGCCTGATCCTTCTGAAGAAGAAAGAGATCTGCCAGGCCCTTCATTTGAAGAAGATGAAACGGAATTAGGCCCTTCATTGCGCGAAGAACTTGAAAGAGCAGTAGAAGGTTTCTTCAACCCTTCATTAGAAGAAGCAGAAACACCCCTTCAGTTAGCGCATCTCGTGCAGAACTATTAACAAATAAAATTAACTCATTCTACATAAGCTTAGGACTAGAACCGCCAGAAGGTCATAGTCCTTTTGATTTTAAGATAGATAAAAGCAACCATCTGTATATAAGAACTAGCAGAGGAAATTTTGTAAGGTTACTACAAAGCCAGACCCAACTAAGTTTTTTAAAACTAAACACAATTAGACAGAGGATTCCTGTTGCCGACCAAAGGCGATTAAACATTTTAAATTCAAGGCCTGAGGCTGTTAGTCTTTTACAAAACTTGGGGCAAGAGTTGCCAACACGATCTGAAATAGAAATGACCTCTTTTCAAGATTTAGGACCAAGAATAAATGATGCAGCAACAGAAATTGAGACGAGTTTTAATGAGGAAACAGTCAGAAAAACATTAGAAACAATTGGCGATTCTCCATTGCCTATGCGTGAAATCCTGGGGATTAATGATCGCCTAAAGTCAATAAGGGGCGAACTAGAAAACAATTTGGCAAAACTTGGTGAGCTAGATAGAGAGATAGAAGAAGAAAAAAATAAACTCGCTGATTCAGACGATAACAATTTAGGGAGAGAAGAAAAGGCTAGAATACAGCATAAATACAAGATTTAATGCTACAAAGGGCGGCCAGGTTAGAAGTGCTGTCTACTAACAGAGCGCAGCTAGCATCACAAACAAGCCGAATAAGAGAAACTATAAACAGAATACTTTATGAAAACACTATGCTGGCTGAAAGAATAAGGACTCTGTTCAGGAACAGGGGATTACAATAGTTAGTATATTAACAGCTGTAGGGTTTGCTATCTCTACACTCGTTTATTGCTTTAACCGGCAGTGCACCGACAGGACCAGTAACGCCTCCGACACCCCAGCCTGGTAAAAGTTGGATTAGAAAACAATTACACCACCTAGCAAACTTATTAAAGAAGTTAGCCGTCAAAGCGTTTGATGCTCTGCCTGGCATAATAGGCAGTGTTGTTAGTTGGGTTTTGTCTACTATAGGTAAGGTGGCTGGTTATATGGCAGACCATCTGTGGACGTTGGGAGTGCTAGCTGCTGGATTAATTTTTAGTGAAATAAAGTATGGCTAATCCAGTAAAGTTAAAAACACAACGAGGGCTGTCTTTTCGCTAGTGTGGCTGTCAGTGTGAGGCAGATTAACAGGTGGAGTGCTTTCTGGGCTGCTTTCTGGCTGTGGGGCGCTTATAACTGGATCGCTTTCTTCAGGGCTAGGTACTTTCTTTAAAATGGATGGAGCGGGCCTTGTGTTTAAACCTTGATTGTGCCCTAAGTTTTGATCGTCTCCAGCTATGAGGATTTCTTTGTTTTAATTCTGTATCATGCCAATCTGTAGTCCTCAAGGTCAGAGGGTAGCAAGTATAATCAATGGCCTACAACAAAGTCATAACCTTTTGAACCTAGCATGTGCAAGAATCGTCTTGATACTCTGTTTGCTGGCAGGACAAATCCAACAGCAGAAGTTAATAGCATCTTACTAAATTGGATAGAAAGGGTTTTCTAGCATCAAAGCAGGTAGATGATCCACTATGTAGACTTTAGTCTGTGTGCTTGTTGCTCCTTAAAAAAAATTTTAGACACCTAACAATATGTACGTATTATTGGAGTCTTTATAAGTCTTTGCACTCCTGACATTGTTAGGCCTTTACTTTCATTAAGAGATATATGTTGCCCAGGTTTAGGGTTTTGTGTTTTGGGTCTATGGATCCTAATCGAACTTGTTTGTCTGGTTGAAAAGAGGAAAAAGAGGTCCTGGGGCCAGGTCCTAGTAGTCATAAGTATAATTTTCTCTTTTTACGCCCCACAAAAGACTTAATGTGCCTAACCCATGATTGCGTCTAACTTTTTGTCTCTAACATTCAGTTTTAAGGATTGAAGGATTAATATGAGATTTAATGTTTAATTCTTGCAAGATTCTTTCAAATTTCATTATTGTCCATTGGCGTTTGTTGAATGGATTAAACGCGCTTGTCGCTTGGGAGACTACTTGTAGTTGGGGTAGATTCGTCCTTGTATGGTACATAAACAGGAAAGTTATAAAGTTACTATATGACTTTACTAAAAGAATAGGCGGTAGTTTTATGGGTAGTTTTAAAGGGTTATTGCATATGAAACACCACCGCCAGTAGTTGCGCAGTGTAGGTAAATCGCAAAAATTTAACTGATTCTGGAAAAAAGGCATGGTCGAGTGGGACCATGCGGACGGCACTCTCTCATTATGTTATTTGGCGGATTTAACGACTCTAGTTAGTGGGTTTACAAGGTCTGTTGGAAGCAAGTTTCGTTATGATTCGCTTTCTTACTGCAATGGTTATAGTGAAATGAAAGGTCCAAGATTTGGGGTATGAAATCGCGTCCTACATTGTTTGTAAGTGGCACTTTCGTTATATTTAAAAGGTTCCATTTTAAAAAATTAGTTTTTTTACTATAGTTATAAAAAAGATGGCCAATCTTTATAAACCTAACAAAATACAAACAAAAGTGTTGTTCTTAACGCCTCCCAATTAACAATAGGCGCGGTATAACGGTAATGAGAGGATTTAGGATTGCCCTTAGAGAATTGGTTTTAAATTAAATGGTTTTTATTCATATCTGTAAAAAAAAAAGCTATGATAATTAACTTGGTTAGATGTTTAGGAACGAAAAAGGCAATCTTTTAAAACATTTTAAAAAATACCCGAGGGCTACTCACAACTTTTGTTCTTTTAAGAGATGTTTTTAGCCAATGTTTTCAACATTAAGTTATAAATTAATGAACCAAATCTTTATTTTTACGATTCTAAATTTTCCTGAACTTGAGAAAGTAGTGAGTAGTTGTTTTCCTAGAAGCCGTGCTCGAAATGTTAGGCTTTTTATGACGTTGGAGTAACGTATATATTAAAAAACTTATGCACTTAAAAAGTGGGGACTTTATCTTTAGTGAGTATTGTAGGCAGTTAGACCCGGCCAGGATGAATTCTTTTTTCTATGCACCTCGAATATGTGTATGTCTATTTAGATGAGTTATGTTAAATAAAAAAAAAACGTTTAAATACAGTCCGCATTTATTTTGGGGCTAGCCCTCTACAAGGCGAGAATGGCATGCAGAACTTAAGGCAGCCGGGTTTTGCGATTATCGCTATACAGGTCTTTGGGCGGGGAAGAGACAGCCAATTTAAAGAATTAGTTAAACCTAAACTTTAATTCAATTAAATATAAAAAATAAAAATCAAGATGGAAGGCTAGTTGTTTTGTTCTAATTTATTAATAGTTTAGAAGTAGAAGACCTGGGAGAGAGGGCAGGAGACGGTAAATATCTTTGTTCACGATCACCCAAATCTTATCGTGCCTAAAAGCCCCCATTTTAATGTGCTGGATTACGTGAATTTTTTTAGAGGTTTTTGGTGTTTATTTTTGTTTAAGAGAAAAAGGTGTTTGTTTTAATATTTGTGCCAAAAGTAACATGAGAAGGACGTGAATTGGATGTGTGAAGCGATAAGGGGAAAGGGGGGTTTTTCGTGAAAAATAATGATGTTATAAGATTAGGGCTGTGGCTTTGAAAACGAAGATTATTGTAATTCTCTGCCTTGACATATCACTTGTGTTGTTTGTATCATTGCTGGGTTGACTGAAGACAGCATCACTGTGTTGTTTGTATCATTGCTGTTAGGTTGCCTGACAACAACATCTCTGTGTTGTTTGTATCATTGGCTGTGGTTGCTGACAAACATCAATCTGTGTTGTTTGTTTCATTGCTGTTGTGTTGTTTGTATCATTGCTGTGGGGGGCCTGACCTGACGCATCACTCTGTGTTGGTGGTATCATTGCTGTGTTGTATGTAATCCTTGCGTGGTGACTGTTGGTGGCCAGGACCGACAACTCATTGTACGCGAAAGCTCCTGTTGTCATTTCAGCTGCCTTCACCGCTGTTCAAACTAGATCATATGGGGTTTTTGCTTAGGTAAATTTTATTTCTCTCTTTAAGTTCGTCTTGTAATTCCGCCAGTTTTTCTGGTTTGTTTTTTATTTGTTTTTTCGTTGATTTTTTGTCTGTTTATTTATTCTTTTATTTATTCAATTAGCATATTATTTGTATATTTTTTTCATTTATTCTTTTATTCGTTTTTTTTTATTCATTTTTTTAAAAACTTATTGTTTATTTATGTGCCTATGTATCTATTAATGTATTTATTGATTCATCTTAGTATTTGTGTAATGGATTTAAATTATCTTATTTATTTATTTATCTAATTATTTACTTACTGACTGTATCTTTAGTTATGTATTCATTTATTACAGTCTCTTGGTCCAAAAAGTTATCTTAACAATCGGATATGCTTGCTTCTATTCGGGCACAAAAGAGGCAGATTTGTTCGTGCTTAAAACACACAAACACACACCACACAACACACCACACACACTCACACACACACACAGACACCCACACTCACCACACACACACACACCACACACACACACACACAAACCACACAAAACACACAACACACACCACACACAACACACACACACATTCACACCACACAGCACACGCTACACAACCCACCCCACAACACCCACTCACCTCACACACAAACACACGACAACACCACACACACCACACCCCACCCACACACACACACACACACACACACACCACCACACACACACACACAGTTACAACACACACCACACTCACACTACAACACTGGAGAAGAAATGCCTCTGTGATGGTTGAGGAGAGACCCACTGACCACGGCAAAGTCCTGTGCTCTTGACAGGGCAGACTGCAACTGGGACTTATTGAAACTACGGCGAAAAAAGCTTTTGGGGCTATGTATGGAGTTGTACCGGGTTTCACTGGTCAGCGACACTGCAAGAAGTGGGGGGATGTTAATGACGGCACATCAGTTTGCTTGTTGGTGCCATGTTTCACTGGTCAGCGACACAGCAACGAGTGGGGCTGTATGAGGCACACAGTGTGCTTCGATGGTGGTATGTTCTTTCACCCCGATGGGGACGTTGCAGGGTTTGCGGTAAAGACTTAGGCACTGGTGCGCCCAATGGGTAGAGTTGATGATATTATTAGAGGATTCTGTCGGGGGCGTGTACTCAATGTGCCATCACAAAACGGCTACCTGCCAGGGAGCGGTAATGACCTGTTGTCTTAATGGGATTATTACCTGTGGTGTTTGCACCCTGTGTGGAACAAGAAAAGATTCCAAAATGGTTGTTGCAGGATTCTCCCAGCTGGTTGGTTCGGATTATGTTGAGGACGGACTTTACTTCTCTGGGACGTTTCGAAAGTTTAACACACGTCGGGTGTTGTGTTATCTTTAAACTTTGATTGAAGTTCTCGAACGTTTTGTACGATGCAAAAATGACGAGTTAATACAGAAAAGCCGATACTTCGGTTTCTGCGATGATTTATGAAGGTAACGCGAAGTGTTGATGGTTTTTTTAAATCGTCTGTCATAGCCGGAAGCTTTGTCCTATGTCTGGAGTTAGTTACTGTAATGTACCGCCTTAACACCGTCAGCAAAACAGCTCGAATGTTGAGCGCGTCTTGCCGGGCGCAGCAGGAATGTACACTTGAAGTTGCCATGACGGTAGTTTTGGCCCGGCGTTTGCCCGATGGGCTCCGCAATGCTGTTCAAACTGTGGGGCTAGCATACCATGGGAACGTCCTGTGGAGGTTCTGTCGTGTCACAGATCCAGCAGCATTAAAATCGTGGCATCTGTCAGGGAGCAGCTTATGTCCCAATGACGTAAAAATTAATGGACTGCCGTGTTTGCCTGGTGTTCTTGCACCTATGTGAACCACAGGCAGGGGTTACCAGAGTGGTGCAGGATTGCTTTCTGTGGTATGGTTTTTTGGCAGTTGAGCCAGTACTTCTCTGCCCCCCCCCCCCCCAACCCCCCCCCACCCCCCCCCTGCACCTTCTAGTGTATCTTCTTTTGTTGACTGGTGTTCTGGGCGCTGTAATATCAGATGTGTATAAACTCTGCATGCCCGTGAGCAGTGTGTGTGGCGTGTTCTAAGTCTCAAACACTTATAACAGACAGGATCAGGGCACTATTGGCAGTTCTTTTAATTAGCACCGGACATCTGCCTGGAATTGTATAGGGGTTCACCAGGCTTCCCATTTCTCCGTGTTGAATGGACCTGACTCTCCATTAACATCTGTTCTCCTCATGTTTGCTTCCAGTGCTGTATAGGGAACAGGCATAGCTCCAACTCAGTATTAACTGAAATTAACTTTGTTTGGAATCTTTTTGTAAGAGGAAGGATACTTTTTCATGAATTTCATTGGTTGCTTATGTGTCACTGCCGTGTGTGTGTGTGTGGTGTGTGTGTGTTGTGTGTGTGGTGTGCTGTGTGTGTGTGTGTGTGTGTGTGTGTTGTGTGTGTGTCTATGTGGTTGTGTTGTGTGTGAGAGAGAGAGTGAGAGAAGAGAGAGAGAGAGAGCAGAGTGTGTTCTGTGTGTGTGTGTGTGTGTGAGAGGCGAGAGAGAAGAGAGAGAGAACAGAGGAGAGAGTGTGTGTGTGTGTGTGTGGTGTGTGTGTGTGTGTGTGTTGTGTGTGTTGTTGTGGGTGTGTGTGTGGTGTGTGTGGTGTGTGTGTGTATGTGTGTGTGTGTGTGTGCGCAGTGTGCATGTGTGTGGTGTGTGTGTGTGAGGGGTAGGTAGAGAAGAGAGAGAGAGAGATAGAGAGAGATCGAAGACGAGAAGCGAGAGAGAGGGATATTTTGCCAGAGAATGAGCTAAGGATATTATAACATGCCTTTTTCACATAGACCTGAGAGAAAAAAAAAAGACAAAAAAAGAATAAACAATGAAAGAAAGAAAGCACATGAAATCAAACATCAACATAGTACGGACAAGGGAGAAAGCCAAATACGTGGTTAACAAGCAGATAACAGGCAGGTGTGTGTGTTGTTGAGTGTGTTGTGTGTGTGTGTGTGTTGTGGTGTGTGTTGTGTGTGCTTGTGTGTGTTGTGTGTGTGTAAGAGGAGAGAGAGAAGAGGAGAGAGGTGAGCGAGAGGAGAGACGCGAACGAGAGAGAGAGGTGGAGACGAGAGAGAGAGAGAGAGACGAGAGAGAGAGAAGAGAGAGAGAGGAACAGTGTTTCATATTCACTGGTGGGTGTAGCACTACAGACTGAAAATGATAATGCAGGCCATTACAATGTATAGGCGGAAACATAACGTTAATTTTCATTTAGTTATTTTCTAT
>JAFLJL010004274.1:16863-48931 GCA_018398815.1 Conus ventricosus | reverse complement strand
CACCAAATTTTATTTTGCACGAAAAACCCCCTTTTCAATCTTCCTCATACATATCATTTAGCCAAAAAATTAACACCTTTCCCAAAAAATTACCCCCAAGTCAAATTTTGAGTTTAGTCCGGGGCATCTAGTAAGATTTTTTTAAATTTATTCTTCCGGTTAAAAAAACTTTTTTTAAACTCATTTTTGGGGAAATTTGCGCTCACAACAAATCTTTTAACGGTTTTGGAAAGATTCTCTTAATAATATACGGGGGTTTTCATAATTTTCATTAAAATTAGCTCTAGGGCTGGGAATTCAATACCTTCCTCTCGGACATAAGTTTACTTTTACAAACCAATTTTTCCCACAACTTATAGTATTTTTTAAATTTTTTTATTTTTTTTTTTTTATTTTTTTTTTTTCTTTTTTTTTTTTTTTTTAGTTTTTTTTTTTTTTTTTTTTTTTTTTTTTTTTTTTTTTTTTTTGGTTTTAATGGCCCGCATGTACATTTTGTAAACCCACGCACGCAGTTGAGCTTTATCGTTAAAGGTTCGCGTCTTTGTATCTGAGCCTGTCAACAAGTCAGAGCTATTAACTTTTTTCTTCTACTTGTATGTGAGATACAACAGTCATTGGTGGGGTATTAGGAACTGAATTAAAACTAGGCCTTATTATCTTTTTGGAGCAGGCAGATATATGCCAAATTGCCTGTTTTGAAAGCCAGTTTTTGCATCTGATTCAGACACTCTACAGCTTTCTCAGTTTTTCAATAGCGCTTTCCTTTCCAATACCCTTTAGGAGATATTATATTTTGTATTCGTATTGTCCTAAGAAGGACTGTATTTTAATGGATTTTTAATTGTTTTTTAGTTTTTGCAATAATATAGATTTGCTCCCATTGCACCCACAATAAAACAATTTCTGCTATTTTCGGGTTCTTGATGGTTTCATAAAAGTCAGACAGTTCGGGAGGGGGTGTTGTTAGAAATTCTTTCCTGTCACTTAAGTAATACTCATTCTTTTGCCTCATCAACGCCCTGTAAATTGTTCTGCATGCCCCTGTTCCCTTAACTTTTTATTAATTAAGTCTAAGTGAGCAATTGTTTTTTCTCGTAAGGTCTCTTCCCTTAGCTAAATCTTCTTTTGCTTTTTATGACGTTTCTTTTTTTCATCGGACCGCAATTTACTAAAACATTATAATTGTTTTCCAGAAGGCTAAGGCTTAACAATAGCTCCTCCTACCTTCATAACTTACTCCCGCCATTTTTTTTTAAATCATATTTCTTATGAATTAATCTTTTATGCCTAATCTTTTCTGGAAAAATTCCCTGTGTAACAAGAAAGTTTTTTGACGAAATCCCTGCGTAATTACAACTTAACCTTAACAACATCCTCAATGTTTTAACCTTCCTAGATCTGCCGGCTTCATTTTAAACAATGTTTTTTTGCTAACACACCTTAGCTATACTAAGCCCGCTAATCACAGCAGAATGTAAATGTATTTGATAATCTTTTTTCACTTCATCTTTTATTAACTAAAAAAATAATTTAATAAATCATAATTCCGAAAGGCTGTCTATGGCTTTTAATCAAATTAATCTTTTGTTGTTTAAACTAAAAATAAGGTTAAATAGTTTGGCGAACTTCTATCTTTCCATGTGGGCGGCTTTATTCCTAAAAACATTTTGCAAGGTTGATAAACTATACACCAACAATAGGAAACTGCATAATTAACCAGCTTAAATCATGGTTTTAAAAGTATTATATTATTTTTTATTGCTTTTTTAAAATGGATTGTGACGAACTTTAAAGTGTGAGGAGCAAGCCAGACTAAACCCGTACACGGCTTTTTTCAAGCAAGTTCTTAGTTTTGAGTGAGGGATTTTACAGTTGCAGCGACCGAAACTGTGAATGCAGGTCAGGAAAAGGGGTGTTTTTCTGCAGCCCTCCCACCACCCTGCTAACCGCATTTGTATTCGGCCAACTGAATGTCATCTTGCATAGCTGGTCGGTCAGCACTGTGTTCGGCATGGTTGAGCGCCATTACAAATGGGGCTATAGGTTTGATAATTAGTTTGTCATGAAAATGTATATATCTGCGTATTGAGATGACTGAATTGGCGAATTCCCAAAATTCTTTTAATACCAAACTCGACTGGTTTAATTTCTTGAAATTTAAATAGATGCCGCATGAAAACTTGAGCAAGGGTCAGGCAATTTTAGAACAATGAAACAAAACAATATTGTGCCAAAAATGACGTCATCACTTTCTGGGAAGTTAATTTCCTAGTAAGTAGTACACAATTTTTGATACATCCTCTGCTCAGACTACAGCAAACAAAAATTTTGGATTAAAATTGTAAAAAGCCTATTTTTGTTTTGCCCTTTCACTAAGTGTTTTCAATTAGGGACGGAAAAATGTAAAGCTGTGCGTAGACAACTGCCATAAAGAAAGATTATACTCTCTGGCTGCGTTGGAAAAACTAAACAGTATTTAGGTGTTGAATAAGTATTGAACAGATCAGCAACTGTCTACTTCAGCGTTAAAAATTTATTTACGCTAGGTACGAAGCACAGCTAGGTCAAAAAGGGTTAGATCAGTGGGTCAGACAATGATTAGTTTATGTGCAAAAGTTAGTAAGAAAAGTTGCCCCATTTTGATTCAGAGAAGATTTAAAATATGATTTAAATCACAAGATCCGGTTTTAAACAAGTCCCTAGAAACTCTTGCATTGACATGTATTACAGATTTGGGACGATGTTATGTCCATTCATCATGGGATTAATTACTTTTAATCATATTAATTTTGATTATATTAAATTAAATTGCAATAAAAAATGAGCGATCAGGAGAAGAAGACGCCGCAGGCAATCCGCAGGACAGACCGCAGGAGCAGAATGCACTACAAGTGAATGTGCCGCAAGTGAGTAATGTTACTAAGACTAAAAATCCGGGGCGTATTGAGCTGGCGTAAACTAGCTGAATGGAACAGACTAAGAAAAGCAAACCAATCAACAAAACAAAAATTGTTAGATAGTAATACAACATCGCCACCGCCAACAACAACCCAATTAACAAAAAACAAAAATCACAAACAAACGATAAGATGAAATTATTATGTATTGGCTGCTGTTGTTGTTGGGGGGGGAGTTTTAGCATATAAATGTTTAAACGCCATACTTGCAGCAAAGTTACAACACCAACAACCCCAGTAAAGAAGAAGAGTCAGCTTCTGCAAAAAAAGAGCAACCTCCTGTTGTAGACCCATTTTCTATGGAACAGTTTTTAAGAACTAAATAAAGTACAAGTTAAAAACTAAATAAGTACAAGTTAAGAACTAAATAAGTACAAGTTAAGACCTAAATAAGTAAAAGTTAAGAACTAAATAAAGTACAAGTTAAGTTAGTTATAAAAAGTACTTTTTAAGTTAATTGCAAGTGAATTACAAGTTAAGTACAAAAAAAAAAAGTTCTTTTTTTAAGTACTAGTTAGGTTCTTAAATAGTACTAGTTAGGTTCTTAAATAAGTACTAGTTAGGTTCTTAAATAAGTACTAGTTAGGTTCTTAAGTTAAGCACTAGTTAAGTCAGTCAAGTTAATCTTTTAAAGTTCTCCAATGCCCTACAGCATATGAAAACTCAGGACTGACGTAAGTTCTTGTTATTGTTAGAGACTAGTGATTTCTTATTAACAGAAGTTGTGTTTACTTGATGAAGAGTAGAGCGCAGATTAACATTTGTTGATGAAATACTTTTTTCTCAAAGAGAGCTTGCTGTAGTTATCGGAGATATATTTGTTTTGACAACTTCTTTACTTATGCCTTTAGCCTTCTTCATTACAGAAGTCTGACGGGCAACGCTATACATCTTTGATCGCAAACCAACATATTCTTTGATAACTGTCCCATTAAGTTCATCCTTCATCTTTCCCAATTACTTTTGTTAACATTTGAATGTAAAGGACTTTTTTTTTGGGAAATAGTCGCATGTGTCGTACCATCCATCCCCCTTTAGCTACTTCTGTTTCTAAATCCTTATAGAAAGTCTTCTGTGGGGACGTCTGAATAAAAGAGTCATTGTCTGTGTAAAGAACTCTTGCTTCTGGGTAAAGTGGTTTAAAGTAGTCGTACAGAAATTCTAACATCAATAACTTTGAAAACCCTCTAATACAGTGAACCCGATAAACACCGGCCTTGTCCAACTTAACAGCCTTTTTCTTCATCATAATGCCAACCGGGCTGTCGTTAAATCTTTAAAGTCTTGATAGTTGGGTTTAGAGGCAAACTTAATTGCTTGGTTTTCTTTTGTAACTAATTTCACATCTTTACGTTTGTGTGGATTTTCCATTGTTTTGCCCAAAAAAGCTGTTGTTCATCAGTTTAAAGAAGTCTTTTTCTGAAGCGTCAGTGGCTTGGGTTCTAAGATCAGTGTTCTTTTTGATGTATGGACTCATAAAGGGTTCTTGGTCACAGATAATTATTCTGTGAACAGCTCGTAATTTCAGTCCATGTCTTAAGTAAAACTGTAGGAGTCCCGTAATGACACACATACTTAGTTTTGCGCCTAAGATTGGGAACAAGTTTAGGCGGTTCGATAGGACTCATCTTTAATCTTTCTGCGGCTAGGGGGTAATTGTTGTGGAGATCGTGTAATTCTTTAGGATATTCTAATCTACTTCCAAGATTAATCCTGCTGGATTATCAGGTGTGAGCTGTGACAACATGCCTAACACAGTATTAACATCATGAGGTCCTTTTATTCATTTTAAAGTTACGTAATGAAAGCGGTTGACTCATGCCCATCCCCTACAGATTGTTAGCGTCTAAGTACATTAGAGTTGGATGGTTTAGTGGGATCATAATCGCTAAATATTTGTGTTGGCTTTGCAGTAAGGAGTGAGGCCATGCCCATACCTCCCTCAGCCCATTTTCCCAAACATTTGAAGTGTGGGTAGATCAGAAATTAAGTCAATCTGGATGTTTGTAGACTTTAAGAAGCGTCCCAAGAAAGGCCAGGCGCAGGATGTAAAGTGATGAGTCTAAGCTGTAATGTTTCATGCATGTAGTTCTGTTAATTCTGAAAGACGTCTGCCCAATAAACACACGTCAGCCAATAAATATTGATCATGATAGTCGCCATTGTTTCACAAGTAATTCTGTCCCAGGCCCTTTTTGTGCGTATTCGTAGTCAGAGTCGTTATGCTTTCCCTCTAAGACTAGAGTAAAAATAGTCTTTATGCGGTAGCGCCGGCTCGTCCCAAAAATTTCCACGAGTTCATGTATTTATAGGGGTAAACCTCTATATTGTTTAGTGATTGGGAAAATCTTGTAGAGATCCTGCTAACTTATCTAAACTCCCCATCAGATGTTGGGCAGAGTCATAAAAGGATAAAGAGTCAAGAGTAAAAAGTCATGTACTTTTCTGAAGATTGTGCAATGCAGGTAACCCTCTTATATTCAGAAGTCACTGCTTGCATGATAAAATGAGAATCGTAACCTCGTAGGTTATGAAAGAAGATAGGCAGTTTCCATGTCTTAAGGGTCAACCCTTTAAATTGAAGATTGCAATTGTTGTGCGCAGCCCTCTGAACTTTTCCCGTAATGTGATCGTGGTCTCTTACTGTAGCGTCTTTACTGTTAGGTGTTAGCTCTAAGCCGCATATCCAACAGTGTGTAGATGGTTATAGCGTTCTTGGTCTTCAGGAGTCATAACAATGTCTGAAAGATTAGTTGGTTGGATAACTGATTGGGAAGTTGTTTCATCTGCTCTAAAAATCTACTAGCTGGTTGGGTCCTCTGTAAATCTCGGGTGTCGTGTGTTGACCGTCTGACCAAACAACAATAAACCATAAGAACAGATCTGATGGTGGGGTTTAAAAAGGTTTGTTTTTGTTCTTGCTGTTGCGGGCCATAGTACTGTGGCAAGATTGATTCAAAGTCAGCATAAACCACTTACGGGCTCATCTGCATTTTGTGTAAATTCTTAAAACTAACTTTAGACCCCGGTTTAGGTGTGAGAGTTTCAGTTTCACAGTCTACAAAAAAATTTTACAACGTTTCTTTGCTTAGCAGCTTCTTCTTAGTAGAAATTCTACCCCGACACCTTCTACAAATATCTTGTTTAGATTTATGCTTTGATGTATATTCTAACAGTCCTGCTTATTGTTCTGATTAATACATAAAAGACTCTTTGTACTATCTTTAAACAGTATCAAAGTCTACATGTTTTGTTAAGTCGTTCGCCAAAAGTGGGGGGCGTTGGGAGAAACCCTTAGAGGCAAATAGATTGGCTTCTACAGACCCATGTGCATACTTTTACAGTGATTGGTTTGTTTTGCTCTTCAAACTGAGATATACTTTCTATACTCACTGGAAAGGTTATGTTATCAAAGTTCAGTTCTTGCTTATATTGTTCATAATTAGATACTCTTTCTGCGTTCTTTATAACGGGGGGTAAATGCGCTAAAACGCACCACATAAAACACATGTTGTCAGGATTTTTTTATGTTTAAGACTGCTCGTTTTAAAACTAACTCTTTGGGAGAGGAAGGTGAGAATTGCCTATATAGGATAGAACTTTGTTTGTCTCAATTTGATTTCAAGGACTGTTCCTTCAGACCACCCAGAAAACCCCGCAATTTTGCTTCTTCACTTGCATGGTTAAACTCTGTAAGCATGTAATCAGCCCAGGGCCCGAGTAAGTCTTTATAACTGATTACTTCTTTCTGCCTTGTTGAAACCCCGACTGGCATGTTAGTATCATCAGGCGTTATATAATCAATCAGAACAGCCAACAACACTTTTACTGGCGGTTCGCATTGAAGAGACTCTGGAATTTTTGAGATAGCATGTGCCACGCCCTTTTATGAACGTTCGAGGGGTTAATGATGTCATGTCTACTTCGCTGAACATATTGATTAATTGTTTGTCACTACCTTTCGCCAGTGCGCTGGCTGGCGTTTTTTTCAAAATCAGACGCGTTTGTGAGGCTCATTTTTTTTAAATCAAAATATTTACGTAAAAAAAAAAAAATAAATGTTTTATAAAAGTAAGTAAAATCCCCGCTTTTTTATTCTTAAAACCCAAGCGTTGCAAACACTTCAAGACATGTTAACTGTACAATACACCCCCTTATTATTTTAGTTTTTTCTGAATCGCTACAGTCAATTTTTCACCACTTTGATTGCTTTATTAAATAGTTCACTATGATCTTTATTATATTGTTTACATCATTCTCAAAACCAGATTTACTAAAATCAATGTTTAACACTTTCATTGTCCCCGTCAAATAGTTCATTACAATTTTTCATTAAAATTATTAGATTATTCTTTAAATCAGATTCACTGGTGTTCGGGACTTCATTTTTAAACCTAAAAATTTAAATAAATAAATAAATTGAATCTGCAAAACATTCATTTTTTGTTAACTTCATCGTCCACACATAATCAATAACAACGCTTTTAGCAAAAACACACACACCACACACACACACCACACACACACACACACCAAAACACACACACACACAAACACAACACACACACCACACAAACACAACACACACACACACACAGAGAGAGGCACACACAGAGGCACACTGCAACGCAACATATGCTAGCCGTGGGGAGGTAAAAATCAATAACTTGCCCCGCTTCTACCTAGTCAATATTCTACGTAACGCTGACGCCATGCCTCCACTCTGACTGCGATTAAGAATCAGAACCCATTGCTAAACTTTTTAACGAAGATTTTCTTAAATAAACTCGGTCTATCTACGCCTCTGTTTTCCTTATTCTTTTGTAAGATTGCGTAGTCCGTCCATGTCTAGCCCAAAATCAATTTTATTATCCTAATTTATATTTGCACATGTGCACTCACAAATGTTGTTTCGATTTCATCATGTACTAAGGCTAGTACATGCGCGTCAAAAAATGTTGTTTCGATTTTATCATGTTAATGAGGGTAGACATGCGTTAGTAGAAAAAGTTGTCACGGTACTTCCGGTTAAAAACATTTTATAAAACGATTTAAACTTCCGGTGAATTCGCTCGCGAAAAAATTTTGTTCACCGGAAATACCGTGACAACTTTTTCTACTACGCATGTCCATCTGAAGCAGACGTCAAAGGCTGAAGCAGGGCGACGCCTCTAGGCCTGGGGATCAATATCAGTTTAGCTCAGCGCTAAACGAAAAGAGTGAATCAGTGGCCCCAGCTACCCGTGTAGGCCGCCGACAAGTAAATCAACGGTGGGGGATTGCAATCAATATTAGACGTGCTGGTGAGAAAAAGGCCAGTCATTCAGTCCAAGACGGCTAAGTCTGTAATCCATTTTAAGCCTATTTTGGGGTTTAACCGATCATGTGTTTTGTTTTTCAATTTTTTTGTTTAATTGCATCAGCGTCTACCCTTTGTAAAGTAAACGTCTTTCTCCACTCCTTTTGAAGTTCAATTTTTCTGTCGTCTGTAGCCTCACCGTCAGCCATAAGCTTCCGAATTTCTTCATCTGTAATGTTTTCATCCTGTAGTGATTTGCTTATTCTTAATCTTAATGAACAAAGTTTTGCTGATGCTAGGGTACAATGGCAGTGTGCATTTGTAATTTAAAGGAGTTAATTTTTTTAAAACAGCACTTACAATCATAGACATGGCGCCTAACCCTAAACCGAGACCCCCCAATGCTAAAGAGGCTGGCGCTCCGACCCCACTAGCTAAAACAGCAACACTAGAATCCGGCACTTACGCTAGCTACAGCCGATGAGCCAGTAATTACATAAGAAAGAGTATTTTAAAGCTTTAGAATATTTCTTTCTGGTAGTCCTATATTTATCTAAGTCACTTTCTATTTCCTTTTGAAGTTCAGTTATTTGCTTTATCTAAACTGTTGAACCTCCATTTTTAAATAATGTTATTTTTTAAAGTTAATCTTATACATATCTTTTTATTAATCCTTCTGGCAGCACTTCATTAATATAGTAAAACGCAATAAAATCAACATATTTAATGAAAATAAAGTCGAGTACTGTTAGTTGTCTTTGTCACCATCACAGTAACCTGTCAGATGATGCAAGGGTGTTTATTTGGTCTCCGTATTTGGTAATTGCAATACTGAGTCTAAGACGGGCATCCAGTTTTCAGCCTTTATTTGTATACCTCTGATTAACGTATTTCTGGCAAACTAGTATCACCCTCCCTCGGAGTAATAAATAAGCGAAAAGCATCGTCATTTGTCTAGGTAGTGACTGTAGTGTTGGGGTAAATTCTAAGCAACGGTGTCACCCCCCACTTCAGCTAAGGACTTCTTTCTCTGTAGCATATATTCAGAACCCCGCTAGTTATTTCAATCTGTTTTTTCTGTTGTGTTCCTGAACTAAGCTAACAAGATAGGGGCCCGCATTTTAAGGCTTTTCTAAAAATTGTTGTTCTTATCATAGTATACATTAGGGCTTCGTAGTTCAAACTTTAAAATTCCAATCAATTTCAGGAAGCAACGCCCAAGCATTCTCTCTTTTATGAAGTTTGTATTCATATTTGCCAAAATCGTTTGCCTTAAATTTCTTATCTCTTCTAGGGCAGGATATTGCTGTCGTTTTTTGTCTTCAATTTCTGTTCGTTTGTAAACCCCGTCATTGTGTACTCAAATCCATAAACATTTCCTGGCACTCCTATTAAATCAAACTCGGTTGTGTCTGCTAGTCTTTTAGCTCTACTGCAGTGCATTTAGGAGCTAGCTGCGCTTTTGATTCTGGCCCTCGAGGACATTCTTTTTATAATATTAAAATTATAATAAACAAATTGTTATAAGCAATCAATAATAAACAATCTACAATAAACAAACGTATTGAACTGGGGGGTCAGTCGTAAGCATAGCTTAGCGTGCTTGAAACTGTTCTTTTATTTTTTTAAAACTCATCTTTGTCCCTTATTTATATAATTTCACTTAAACATTCCTCAAAACTATCTTTGTCCTTAGTGTAAAATAATACAACTGATTTTAACTGCGATCGAAAGTCTTTAAGACAGCTATTGTATTTTTGAGTTAAGAGCCACACAGAAACTAAGGCGTGGCGGCCACTAAGGCCAGCTTTGACAGAGCTTTTCTTTTTTTAACAATGTCTCGTTCAGCTGAACAATCATCAATAATAAACAGCGTTTCAGTTCCCTCAATAGTCTATAGTAATGTTCTAAACAGTCGCTTAGTTTGTCGCTAGGATCAACTAGAAAATATTATTCTCGTCCGTCCAAATAAACTTCCTTTCTTTGTAAGACTTGTTGTGCTTAATGATTGTGCAGAATATAACATGTGCTCGTAATGAAACTGTATATTGTTTGTAACAAATCAAGTACAAAGACAGTTTTCCCACACCCAGTAATCCCGCAGATAAGAGAACAGTGCGGATCTTTGGGCAGAAACTTCAAACTATCCATCTGTTTTTATTAGAATATTTCTTCTACATTTTAATAAGCCACGTCTTTTAACCTGTTTTCTTCAATGTTTAACTGAGCATCACAAACCATAAAAACATGCATTTGTATTGGGGCGTTTCCGTCTGCTTTCTGCGAATATTTATTTGAATACCATCTTGCTCTATCCTTTCTCCACTTCCAAACAGCTTATTGTCAAATGTGGATCTAAAGTCCAACCACAGCCCATATTTACTTTTAAGTAGTCTTCGAGTCTTACATCATAAAGACGAAGTTTTTTACATACACGATCAACTGCAGGATCCCTTTGCCTACCTCCAGCGAAACAACTTTCTTATTTCATCAAAGTGTTGGTGAGGTAAAAGTCCGCGCCCCGAATACAACTGATCAGACTTGCCATTTATACACAGTCAACCTTCTCAATTTTTGGATTATAAAACGCTTCTGATTCTCTCTGAAAGGAGTTGTTTCTTCAGTAAACAAGAACAAAATTCCTTTAAAGACTCCAGAGACGGATTTAGATGTATGTTCCAGTGGTGTCCGCTTTTTCTATTTTCTGTAATGGAGTGTATAACTCTTTCATAATATATAACATGTTTTATTTTTATACTGGGTTAAGATTGTTCTAGCCAGTTCAGGGTTAGTAAACAACATCAAACTCAAGAGAGATGTCACTAACCGCGTACTTAGCTAAGGGTCTTCAGACAGAATTGACAGAACCGCTAGATTAAATGTCAGATGATAACTAAAGTTTTTCTTTTAGTGCGCCTTGGTAATATGGGCATATGCGTCTTTAACAGCTCAAAATCTAGAGGGATGCAGAATCTGTTGTCAAATGCTTCTGCTACTGCCTCCTCATCTTTAACATCATTCTTTGCATCCCCCGCTGTTACGCCTGTGCTTGAGACCGTTTGGGCTTTGTATTCCCTGATAAACTTTCTCTTTTCTTTCTTTTTTTAGGCAGCCATGATCAGAATAGAGGGTAAAATATCTGCCTCTCTTATTTAAACAAAGAAATCTCTACCCTCCAGATTGATTGCTAATACGATTATACGATAGCCCTGCCTAAATTAGCAAACAACAGTAGCATTAGGATCTGCTGATGTAATATCTATTTTGAATGATAGTTTTAGCGGTGCCTGGCATTAAAACATCGTCGGCGCCAAGATCAGGGAACTTGACGGTTAAAGCCTGTCCAGGTTGAACTGTTGATGGAGTATTTACACTAATTACAGTCTGCCTTATACCTTTTACGCCGTGGGGTTCCTTCTCTTTTCTGTATGGATCGAGGTCACAACCGTATGAGTTCATTTTTTTATATAAACAAAAAAGAATATAAATAAAAAATATGGATGAAGATTTTGACGCGCCTGATCCTTCTGAGAAGAAAGGATCTGCGAGGCCCTTCATTTGAAGAAATGAAACAGATATTAGGCCCTTCATGCGCGAAGAACTTGAAGAGCAGAAGAAGGTTCTTCAATCCCTTCATTAGAAGAAGCAGAAACGCCCCCTTCAGTTAGCGCATCTCGTGCAGAAACTATTAACAAATAGAATTAACTCATTCTACATAAGCTTAGGACTAGAGCCGCCAGAAGGTCATAGTCCTTTTGATTTTAAGATAGATAAAAGCAACCATCTGTATATAAGAACTAGCGAGGAAATTTTGTACGAGTTACTACAAAGCCAGACCCAACAAGTTTTTAAAACTAAGCACAATTAGACAGAGATTCCTGTTGCTGACCAAAAGCGATTAACATTTTAAAATTTAAGGCCTGAGGCTGTTAGTCTTTTACAGAACTTGGGCGGAGTTGCCAACGCGATCTGAAATAGAAATGACCTCTTTCGAGAGTTAGGTCCAAGAACAAATGAAATAATAAGAGAAATTGAAACGAGTTTAGATGAGGAGACCGTCAGTAAAACATTTAGAAACAATTGATGATTCTCCATTGCCTACGCGCGACATCCGGGGCCTTATGGCTGCTTTTACGACAATAAGAGAAGAACTAATGCGCAACACAGCAGAACTTAGTAAGAGTAGAGAGAGAGATAGAAGAAGAAAAAAATAAACTGGTTGATGCAGATGATAACAATTTAGGGCAAGAAGAAAAGGCTAGAATACAGCAGAAAATACAGGTTTTAATGGGCAAAAAGGAAGGGCATTTAAACGCGATTTCTATTCTCAGAGGAAATCTAGAATCACAAATAACCAGAATCAGAGAAGTTTATAAACAAAATACTTCATGAAAACACTACGTTAGCAGAAAGAATAACGATTCTGTTCAGAGAAGAGGGGATTACAATAGTTAGTATATTAATGGCTGTTGGGTTTGCTATCTCTACACTTGTTTATGCTTTAACCGGCAGTGTGCCAACAGGGTCAGTAGCTCCTCCAACACCTCAGCCTGGTAAAGTTGGATTAGAAAACAATTACATCATCTAGCAAACTTATTAAAGAAGTTAGCTGCGAAAGCGCTTGATGCTCTGCTGGCATAATAGGTAGTGTTGTTATTGGGTTTTGTCTACTATAGGCAAAGTTGCTGGTTATATGGCTGACCATCTGTGGACGTTAGGAGTGCTAGCTGCTGGATTAATTTTTAGTGAATAAAGTTATAGCTAATCCGTAAAAGTTAAAAATACAACAAGGGCTGTCTTTTCGCTAGTGTGACTGTCAGTGTGAGGCAGATGAACAGGTGGAGTGCTTTCTGGACTACTTTCTGGCTGTGGAGGGCTTATAACTGGATCGCTTTCTTCAGGGCTAGGTACTTATTTTAAAATGGATGGAGCGGGCCTTGTGTTTAAGCCTTGATTGTGTCCTAAGTTTTGGTCGTCTCCAGCTATGAGGATTTTCATTGTTGTAATTCTGTATCATGGCAATCTGTAGTCTAAGGTCAGATGGTAGCATGTATAATCCATGCCTACAACAAAAGTCAACCTTTGACCTAGCATGTGCAAGAACGTCTTGATACCTTTGTATGCTGGCAGGCAAATCAACAGCTAGAGTTTAATAGCATCTTCTAAATTGGCTAGAAATTGTTTTCTAGCATCAAAGCCTGTAGATTGATCCACGATGCTAGACTTAGTCTGTGCTTGTGCTCCTACATAGACACCAAACGCATGTTCGTATGGAGTCATTAAGTCTTTGCACACTGGCATTGTTAGGCCTTCACTTTCATCTAAGATAAATGTTGCCCAAGCATTAGGATGTTTTTGTTCTATGGATCCAATCGAACTTGTTTGTTTGGTTGAAAAGAGGTGTGGCAGGCCAGTAGTCATAAGTATATTCTCTTTTTGTGCCCCACAAATACAGTGTGCCTAACCCATGATTGCGATCTAACTTTTGATCTAAATCAGTTGATGGATCAATGTTAAATTCATTGCAGATTCTTTCATATGCATTATTATCCATTGGGCTTTTAAATGGATTAAACGCGTTGTCGCTGGGGAGGGGCACTTGTAGTTCAGTTAGTATTCGTCTGTACTGGTAATAAACATGAAAGTTATATACTGACCTTACTAAAAGATTAGGATGGTTTAAATGGTTTGCATATGAAACACCGCAGCCTGTGGTTGCGCAGTAAATCGCAAAATTTAACTGATTCTGTTAAAAAGCCATAGGACGGGATGACCATGCTGATGGCACTCTATGATTATTTATTGGCGGATTTAAATATCTAGTTAGTGGGTTTACAAGTCTGACTTGGAAGCCATATGATTCATCTACTGCAATGGTTAGATTGCTGAAGTCTAAAGATTTGGGTTTATAAAACGCTCCTACATTGTAAGTGGCGCTTTCGTTATATTTTAAAGGTTCCATTTTTTAAATTAATTTTTAAAATAGTTATAAAAAGGATGTACATCTATATAAACCAACAAAACAAAAGTGTGATCTTAACGTACCCAATTAACAATAGGCGCGGTGATTATAGGATTGCCCTTAAAGAAATTGGGTTTAAAGTAAATGGATTAACATATCTGAAAGAGCTAAGAATAACTGGATAGATGTTAAGGGCGAACAAGGCAATCTATTAAAACGTTTAAAAATACCGATGGCTACTACAACTTTTGTTCTTTAAGAGAAGTATTTGGCAATTTCGGCATTAAGTTAACAATTAATGAGGCAAATCTTATAGTTACTATGTATTTTCCAAAAGAAAGAAGGGAGTACGTTTTTCCTAGAAGCCTTTCTCGAATTTTAGGCTTTTATAATAGTGGTGAAACATATAGCTTCAGTACACATAGCCTTGTAGAATGGGGCATTTATGAGTATTTAGGTAATAGACCGGCCGATTTTCTCGTGAACCCAATGGTGTATGTTCATTTAGAAGAGTTAAAAACAGACCGCAATTTATTTATGGGGCAGCCCTCTACAGTCCTACGAGTACTGCCGGCAATTAAGGCGAGGTTTTGCGATTATCAGTTATATACGTTTGATGGAAATAGTCAATTTAAAGAATTAATGAGTGTAGATATAAATTCATTAAATATAAAAATAACTAATCAAAACGGAAATCCAGTTATTTGTTCTGATTTATTAATGGTGCTGGAAGTAGAAGAGCGTACTGGAAACCCTTAATTTTTATGTACCTGGAGAGAATGTAAATTGCGGGTTCACGATCACCAAATCTTATCTAGCACGTAAGCCCCCGTTTTAATGTACTGATTACGTCAATATTTGGCAGTTTTGGGTGTTAATTTTTTTGTGAAACAGGTGTTAATTTTGGCTAAAACTGATATGTGATGGACGTGATTTGTATGTGAAAAGGGGGGTTTTCGTGCAAAATAAGATTTGGTGAGCTTGACCCCGCATATTTACATTCTCTTAATTTAAAAAAAATAAATGAAAATAAAAGTTAGTAAACGTGCTTTTATTCTTCGCCCAAGCGTTGCAATACTTCAAGACACCCTAACCTTACAAGAACGCCTGCCAATATTTTAGCTTTTTCTGAATCACTACAAGCAATGTTTAACTCTTTGATTGCTTCGTCAAAGAGTTCACTATGATTTTTTTTTATTAAATTGTTTGCATCATTCTCAAAACTGGATTCACTAAAATCAATGTTTAATACTTCCATTGTTTCTTCAAATAGTTCATTACAATTTTCTATTAAAGTGTTTAGATCATTCTTTAAATTAGATTCACTGAGTTCGGCCACCATTTTTTTTACGCAATAAAAAAATAATTGTAAATGTAAATTCAACTGTTATTTATTACTCATAGTCTTTTTCTAATCTTAAAAACCGTCCAGGATAAAGTGAATAGTTACTCCTTCAGGGTCAGTAGAAACAGTCAGATTAGCATCTTCAGGAGCCATATTATCGACTAAAATGGCAAAAACTTTACGACTGGTTGAGGCCAAGAATCTGGTATTTTGCTGATGGTGTGTTTTACGCTTTCTCGCACATTTATGCGCTCAAAAAGATCAGTAATTAATTTTTTCAAACCTGCCCTTTAACTGATCGTTATTGGCCTCCCTCTCCCAATCCAACTCGTAAAGTATATTAATAAGCTCTGTAGCTACTTCGGCCTTCATTTTTTAAACCAGATTAAAAACAACAATTAAAAAATTAAGTAATCCATTCCTCTTGTTTTGCGCAAGAATCAGAAGAGGTTATATGTGCGTGCGTGCGTGCGTGCATGCGTGCGTGTGTGCGTGTGTGTGTGGGCGGGGGCGGGGCGCGCATGCGTGGTGGTGGGGGGTAGTGTGTGCGTAGGTGGGGTGGGGGGTAGTGTGCGTGTGGGCGGGGTGGGGGTGGATGGTGTGTGTGTGGTGTGTGGGTGGGGGGGTAGTGTGTGGGGTGTGTGCAGGAGTTACCTCCCTTAGTATTATTTTTAGCCCTGTTGAGGGCCTTTCTAGGTCGAGGCAACATTTTCCGAAGGGCGACACAGTTCTGGTGTATTTTTAGCCCTGCTGAGGGCCTTTCTAGGTCGAGGCAAAATTTTCCGAAGGGCGACACAGTTCTGGCATATTTTTAGCCTTTAGGTTGGAGTCTGCTTCCTCGGCTAGTATTGATTTTTTCACAGCAGCTGGCCAGAAGGCCGCGTTTTAACCACTCTGCCAGAACTCACGAAAGCCAGCGTCACTTTGCATATATTTTAAAATGAGCTTTCTTTTATCATACAAACTGTGAATTGAAATTCCAAGCTTGAGAAAATTTGGATTGTAGAAAAAACAAAATAATAATTCCATCAGTTTTCTACACAGCGTGGGTTCAACCGGAATTTCAGTTTTCAAATAATTCTCCCAGGACGCTTTTGGGTTAGTTTTTGTTCTTTCAAGCCAATGGCCTAAAAGCAAGATTGTTGAAGAGTTTTTACGATTTCCAGCTTTGATCTCAAAACCAGCTTTCCGTAAAACAGGCGTAATTTCACTTATGTTTTTAAGTCTCATAAAAGAAGCTTCTTCAATCGTCTCATCATCAAGATGCTCTACAAAACAATTACGTAAAAAAAACATCCAGTTTCACTTACTGTCATTTCACGTTTTCCTTGCTTCGTTTCCAAAAGATTTAGGCTCTCGTTTGGCCGGGTTGGTTTTGAGCAAGCTCACCACGTTCTAATTTTTCAAGATACAAAATCATTTCCCGATAATACGTTTTGTGTTTCAATATTATTTCTTTTTGCGCATCCGAATCCAGCAAGTGTTCAGCTTGGCTTTCTTGAGAACTAACATTCATTGCAGTCTCTTGTGAAGACGATCCAGCTTCCAGGCTTAACTCTGCCATTTTTTGTTCAGTGCAGTGACAGCGATAACACACAACTTGACTTGTAGGCAGCCCGCTGAAGAATGGAAGCGGGGCGGCAGCAGGTTTTGGTGCCTGGGAAAACATGATGTAATAGACCTTGTCGATTGGTTGAAAGTGACAGCTCAGCCCACCACGTGATGATTTATAATGCAGTATTAGCTGCAGGCCTCCTGTGCAGCAGAGCGTGCAACGCAGTTGCGGCGACCAATATTGATTGGTGGGGGGGGGGGGGGGGGGGGGGGGCAGTCTGAGGTGCCATGGGAGAGATGTAAATATACGGGTTTAAGATCACCCATTTTTATGTGCACGCAAGCCCCCATTTTAAAGTAACGATTACTTCGATTTTTTGGAGGTTTTTGCATGGTAATTTTGTTTGTGTAAAAAAGGCGTTAATTTTGGTAAAAAGTAGCATGAGAAGGAAGAACTTTGTTTGTAAAAAGGGGGGTTTTCGTGCAAAATAAGATGGGTGGTCTTAAACCCGTATATTTACATTCTCTATTTTGCTGGAGACGTTCTGAAGCCGACTACAAAAGACCCTTCATAAAGCCGCTTGTTTTCAATCTCCCCTTTTGCCACCGTAAGTGTCAAGTAATAGGTTGCTATTTTTTTCCAGAAATACACTAAATTTAAACAGTAAACAAGTGGGGTATGTTTTGCTCCCATAAGGAAACCTAACACAGAGTAACTTTTACCCAAGACTGGCACAGCCTTTTAAACTTGAATAAAGTCAGACAAATACATAGACGAACAATCTAATAGTGGGGGAAAAACAAGCGCAGCCCAACAACTGAACTGTCTGGCAAAGATTTGGACTTGAGGGGAGGGGAGAGGGGAGTGTGAAGATGGAGAAACTGGGAAAATGAAATTAAAAAAAAATATTTTTTTTTAATTAAAAAGAAAAAAATGTTACAGATATGAAAACTCTTCTCTAGCTGCGTAAGGGAACCATCACAATCCCTTTTGAAGGCAGATATATTTGTATTGCCTGCTCCGAGGCCTTTTGCCCGCTGGATCGGGACTCATCAGGGAGACAGGGCTGGTTGTGTCTGCGCTCCTGGCGTCAAATAGAGACACACCACAGTCCATAATACTGTGCTGTTCTCACCACCATGGGTGCAAAAAAGAATCCAATAGCACCCCCAGAGCAGCTAGCGAAGAGTAGTAAATGCAACCAAACGAAAGTGTGGGGAGGAAAAAAGTTGCTGTAAAACTAAAGACATTATGCAAATAATATAAAATGTAGGGGACAGTCTTTGAGCCTACGCCTGAGGATCCACCCAAAGATGCAAGAGAGATCAAAAGACAAACACACAGACGGACAGAAACAAATACAAATAACCTCAATTCATTTCCGATTTTACACTAAATTTAGTTTCATTAAAAAAAAAAAAATTAATCTGTTGGTGGAGTCATTTGAGGGTAAGGGTTGGGGTCTCGCTTGGCTAATTCTGTGCTGAAGTATCTTCAGGTCAGCCCCAGAATGACTCCTTGGAGAAAACCTGGGAGTGTGCTCATTCTAGGGCCCTACACCGTCATTGAAAAATACTGAGGTTTGTACCTGGCAGTTGAAAGGTTAAGTATAGACTGTGTGGTTGATTTGTCTGCAATTAACGTGTTAAACAGTTAGACGCAGAGCAGAGCACACTGTTGGCCGTCTACCAACTCTGAGACAATTTTGTTTTCATAGCAAAAAATATTTGAATCCACTCGGCAGTAACACATTTACAGGTGCCCCAGATTTCTGTCTCATGTTGTACAGTAAGCTGGATTTGGAAACCAAACACGTCTATACACATTAAGACCAAATGTTTTCAAACCTGCCCACACTTTTATGACATGAATGGTTTCTTTCAGTGTTCAGAAAATTTTTTAAAGGATATACAACTTCACTTAAAACCCATCTTCAGCCATGAATCTCAAAATGTGTATCCATCACACATGATTCACCAAATTAATAATCAAGGTATGGAATCAATCATCATGATCCACCATAAATAGCATATTTCAAACTTTCAGTCTTTCTATAAAAAAAAATTCATAATTGATCACCACATCTCACAAAATACATTTCACAAATTACATGGATAAAACAACTAGGGATATTAACAATTCAATGTACAAATTGTGTTTATATATTAAGATGTGAAGCACATATTTTCCCTTGATCTTTGTCTCACATCCTATGTTTCAAAACCCTCATGAAAATGAGAATATTTCCAAGTGTAAATGTTTCTCAATAGACATGTAAACAAAATAAACATAGTTAAAAACAGTTTTTTCCCACATGTAATGTTATAGTCCATTGAAAAGTCACATGCTTTCCATTGTTGACAGTAAACAAATGAAAACAATTGGTTTGTCTCATTGCACAATCAAAACATGTGTATATACATTTCTAAAGAGTTATTTGCTCATCACACATACATATTATTCATCTTCACAAGTAAGTTAGACATAAAATAGTACATGATTTTTTCCATTCTTTACTAAAGAATAAAGCAAAGAATAAATATTTCATACATCAACATCAAGTAGTTTTTGCTTGTAAAACATACAGTCACTTCAACAAGCAAATTAAGCATAAATACCACTTGATTTAAAAATCGTCAGTAGCATACAATGCACTGTCAAAAGTGATCACACCGTAATCATTAAGAAAGACAAAAACAGGAATAGTCTTTCCCTTGAAGACAGTTTACATTTGTCCATGAATATTCATACACGTGACAATAAATCTGCCATGACATTTTGTGTTCCAGGCACTGGTTCAATTGTAAATGGAATTTCCCCTGCAATGCCAAAGACCACCTTAATAATCTGCTGTTCTTAGTCTTTGACGATTTCAAGAACGTCAGTGGCCTATGGTCAGTCTGTAACCGAAACTTTCTTCCAGTCAAGAACCTGGCGAACTTCTCACATGCCCATACAATAGCCAAGCACTCTCTCTCAATAGTGGAGTATTTTCCTGTGTCTTTGAGAACTTCTTACTGGCGTATTGCACTGGATGTAACAAAGCACTTTTTTCCTTGCAACAGTACCGCTCCCATTCCTTTAGAACTGGCATCAGTTCTCAAAATAAAGTCTTCTGAGAGGGAGGGTAACAAAAGAACAGGAATGAGTTGAGGGTGTTCTGAACACACTCCAAAGCCTTCTGGCACTCATCAGACCACACAATACTTTTGTTCTTCGCCCCTTTCGTCAGTTCAGTCAAAGGGGCCGTCAGGGACGCAAAGTGGGGTACATATCGTCTATAGTAAGACAGCATCCGATGAGTGACCTGATCTGTTTCTTTGTAGTGGGTTTATGTAAGGATAAAATCTTTTCCATTTTCTTTCCTTCTGGCATCATTTTTCCCACGGAAATAGTGTGACCCAAAAACTCGAGAGTTTGAAAACCGGCACGAATTTTGGATGGTCTCGCAGTCAACCCAAAACATCTGAGTCTGAAAAAACAGCTCGTAAGTTAGAAAGGAGGTCACTCCATGACTTTGCAGCCAACAAAATGTCGTCAAAAAAACTGACTGCACCACATTCATGGAGTTTCAGGGCTCGCATCATTCTAGCAAAAGAAGTGGGGCATTTTGCAAACCAAATGGCATTTTCGTCCATTGGAAAAGACCAAAAGGTGTTTGAAATGCTGTCTTTTCCCTTGTCAGCTTCAGCCATTGGAATCTGCCAGTATCCTTTAGTCAAGTCTACTTTCACAAAATAATTTCCTTCTGAGAGCTGACACAGAAGTTCTTCAATGTCTGGGATAGGCTCGGCATCGAACACAGTGATCTTATTTACTTTCCTGTAATCGATGCAGAAACGCACCGAGCCATCAGGTTTGTCCACCAATACAACTGGTGAGCTGTACGGAGATGTAGAAGGTTCTATGACCTTTAAATCCAGCATTACTTTGATTTCTCTCTCGACAACCTCTTTTTTTGCAAACGGGAGGGGGTATGGTCTGGTTCGCACTGGTATTTCAGTAGTTAACTGAATACTATGGGGTTCAATACCATTTCACTGTACCTGGGGTATCTGTCAAAAACATCCTGAAAGTCTTTCAAAATGTCTTTGAGCTGTTCTGTTTGACTTGCAGAAAAATCATTCGACAGAACCACATCATCATAGGTTTCACCTTTGATAGACAGAGTGGAAGGGGTACAACATCATCTGCACTGGCAGATGTTAACACTCCTACATTTGCTGTTTTCACAACCTTTGATCTGTCCTGTACGTCACATTGGGTACAAATTCATCACTGATAATGTCTGTCATGTTGACCATCAGTTTCTGACACAAGACATATCCACTCAACTGACGGGTTGATGGCAACATTTGTACGTTCAACATACTTCTTCAACATGTTCACATGAAATACCTTCTCAGTGTTTCCCATTTTGATCTTAAAATTTAAACTGCAGAAATTTTTTCGACCACCTGAAAAGACCCTTCCACATAACACGAAGCTTGTTATGTTCATCAGTGAGTAATACAAGGACTTTATCCCCTACACTGAAGGAACGTGCCTTTGCTTTTCTGTCTGCAAAGACCTTGTACAACATCTGTTTTTTCTATTAGCTGACTGTTGAGCAAGCTCACATGCATCCTTCAAACGATTATGCAGTTCATAAACGTATTGGTAAACAGTTTTAACTGTCAGGTATGTCCGTCTTTTTCGTCCATTGTGTCATCAATAGATCCAAAGGACCCCTTGGTGAGTGTCTGAAAAGAAGCTCGAATGGTGAAAATCCCAGCGTTTCGTTCGGCTTTTCCCCTGTATGCAAAAAGCAAAGCCGGTATGAAACGATCCCATTCATGGGGTTCCTGCCTTGCAACCTTTCTCAACATGGACTTCAACGTTCCATTGAAACGTTCAACCATGCATTCGATTGGGGATGATATGGCGTGTTGAAATGGAAAGATTGACAACAGTCTGTAAATTTCTCTCATGAGATCAGAAATGAATTGCGTTCCACAATCCGAGAGAATTTCGTCTGGAAGACCCACTCTGGAAAAAATCGCAAGTAAAGCTTCAGCGACAGACACTGTATCAATTTTCTTCAGTGGAATCGCTTCTGGATACCTTGTCGCTGTATCCACCAAAGTTAAGATATAGCGATATCCGGAAGAAGACAGTGGTAAAGGTCCAAAAAGATCAATAGCTACCTTCCGAAATGGAACGGAAATGAGAGGCATTTTGTGCAAAGGTGCACATGGGACGCGACCTTTCTGAGATGTCTTTTGGCAGGTGTCACATGAGCGGCAGTATTCTGTAACTTCCTTTGTGACACCTGGCCAATAAAAGAATCAAGAACTCTCTTTAATGTTCTTTTGATTCCGCAGTGACCAGCGAACAATGCATCATGAGCCGTGTGTAGCACTGTCTCTCTAAGTGGCTTTGGAACGACAACTTGTTTGTTTTCCTGTCCAGGTACACACCTGTAGAGAATGTCAGATTCCAGTATGTACGTTGGTTTGTCCGTTATTTTTGTCCGTTCAGTCTGTTTAGCAGCAGAAAGTATTGTCGTCAGCGTCTCGTCTTTTTCCTGCATTTCTTTTAGATCATCTGGGGTAATCTGGAGTTCAACCAGTTTTGAGACTTTTAGCGGCTTTGTAGCCTTTCCCTGCTCTACGATGTCTGATCTGGTACTCACAAGACAAGGAACAAACGATCCTCCAGCACCACCATGTACTGTAGCGACACCTGGCCAATTGCCCAAGATCAAGTCGCAGACTGGGTTATCAATGACACAGGCGGTAAGAAATCCGGAGTAGTACGGTGTATCGACTGAAATTTTCGCCAGCGGAAACGTTTCAATCTTGCCTCCAAACGACCTACACTTTTGGACAGTGTTGAGATACTGGTTTTGAAGCACGAAAGATTTCCGTACACCAGCAGTGGTGCACCAGTGTCTCGCAAAACCGAAGCCTGCAATCCATTGATGGCTCCGTTTTCTAACACCAGTCCATCAACTGATTGATCTGGTGCCAAAACAAGGCTTCTTCACAATCAGTGGAGACTAATGCGGATTTTGAATCTTTTGGTTTGAAAGGGCAATTCCTTTTCAAATGGAACTTGCAATCGCAATAGAAACATCGCATTGTCTGATCGGCAGCTGACTGATTTTGTGAACTTGGGTTCTGTCCACGAACTGGCCCAAAAGGTCTACGCGGTGATCGTTGTCCACGACCTCGGAACGTTTGTTTGAGAAGCAACGGGTTTTTCGGCGGTGAGTACTGGTACTGATGAAAGTCACTCGAACCGCGGAAAGATCCCTGTCCGTTCCTAGGATAGGTATATCCTTGAGGACTCAGAAATGCCCCACGATTTCCTTTCCTGTAACTTCCCTGTCCTGATGGGATAGATAATGACGCATGAGACTCAAAGATGGAAAATTCTCCTTTCCTAGCCACGCTCTTATCTGGGTGAGCGATTACAATATTGATCAGCCATCTGACACATTTCCTCAACGTTTTCAAATTGCCTTTCTTTAAGGAAAGTGGCCAGATCTTTGCTCACGCTCTGGAAAGTTGTTCTCTAAGAAGGAGATCTCGCAGTGATTGAAAAGTTTTGTTCGTTTTAGATAAATCGATCCATCGATCCAAACAATGATCATACGGATCAGAAACGACGGAAACGATTCTCCTTTGTCAGGGCGCACAGAACGGAAACGTTCGCGAAAACGATCAGCAGAACATTGAAATTTCTTGAGGAGTTCTTCTTTCAACTGATCCCAAGTTAAATTTTGTTTCGCTGCAAGTGAGTGGTACAGTGTCAAAGCGCTACCCTTAAACAACGACGCAATATACAATGTCCACTTTTCCTTTGGCCAACCACAAGACGTTGCGTGACTTTCAAATCGGAAAAGAAAACTATCAATGTCATCCGTTTTTTCCTCAAAAGGCGGTAACTTTGGAATATATGCCGCTTTTGGTTGAGGTGCGCTTGCGGAAAACCCACTGGTGGAGGTTCTCTCGATGCCTGGATTCTTTTAATTTCAGCATCAGTCTCTAGTTCTAACTGCCTCAACTTAAATTGACGTTCTTCAGCTTCAGCTTCCCTCTGTAGTCTTTTTTCTTCAATTTCAGCTTCCCTCTGTAGTCTATTTTCTTCAGCTTCCCTCTGTAGTCTATTTTCTTCAGCTTCCCTCTGTAGTCTAGTTTTTTTCCCTCTCTCTTAGCCTGTCTGCCCTATCTGTGCATTGTTGCACATAGTTAGTAAGTTTTTCTCCATCAAACCCAAGCGTTCCGCTTGTTGAACATATTTATCAAAATCAAACCATAATGAACCGTCAACAGATATAAACACAAAACAATCTCTAAGTATGAATAAAAATAAGGCGATATATGATGATGCTATATGTTTCACAAAATGTAATTATAATATATACAAATAAAGAATTCAATTTCCGGTGTAAACAGAAAACAGCTTACCAAAACAGGGTAGATATAAATCCAAGGAATGTATTTTTCCAAAGTAATTTGCAAACTGCTATCATTTGGAATTTTAAAAAAAAAAGAAGTTCAATGCAAATCTGTTTTTCCTAAGAAAGGAAAAAAACACAATACTAAAGTTTTCTGGAAATAAATTCTTTATAAAGTTTTAGTTCTTAAATGTTCTTGTTGTCAGTCTTCTTTCTTACTTAATTTCAAATGAATTTACAAAACAAATGCACTGCCTTATACGATAAATGAATATAAATTTACAAAACAAATGGAAGCACAAACAATTAAAAAGAGGGGAAGAAACACAAACTAGCGGAAATCCTACCCAAAAAATGAAAATGTTGAAAAGAAAACTAGATAGGAGCTTATTGTGAAGAAGTGTAGAGTTTTGAAAAAGGGGGTGAAAAGGAAATGAAAGGATACACAGGATCGGAACAGTGAGAAGAAATCAAGAACAGCAAAAGAAGCCCTCAGACAGCACCCTGTGGCCACTGTCCCCGTGAAACTGGAGACGGAAAAAAACAAATCCTGCACAATATACACCACACTACAGTAATAATACAAAATACTAAAATCAATCAATAAATGCACATTCACCCAAACTCAAAGAAAATCTCGCACCACACACAGAAAAAAAATAATCAAAAGATAAGATGTTTATTTGGGCTGAGCGGTAATCAACTCCACCACCTACACTATTTGCGTGACGGAGGTGAAGCTGATCCCACACTCTGAGGGGAAGGGAAAAATCAAAATGAAACAATAGGAAAGGGAAAGAAATAGATGATTACGAGAAGGGAAAGACTATCGACTCCCCAACGCCATGCCCCCTGCTAAACGCAGGAAGAGGTTGGGGCTATCAGTCCTGGGAAGGGGACAAAAAATCTAATACTCTAGGGGAAGGACAGCGATTCCTCAACGCCCTGCCCCTTGCTGCCAGGTACGAGCAAGAGGAGGTTGAGGCTATCGGTCCTGAGGGGGAAAGGGTCAAAAGGAAATCCTACCAAAAAAAAACCTTAACGGGGTAGAGCAACCAAAGAAATGTCAACCACCCGAAACACATTAAAAATAGAAAAAAAAACAACAATGCAAATATTATACACAATAAATAATTAACTAATTTCTTTCTTTTTTCTTCCCTCAAACCCTTGAGGGTACAAATCAAAATCTTTTTTTCTCAGGGCCCCCAAAGGGGACAAATAGAAATCCTTCCTCTGAAGGTACAAATAGAAATCTTTCTTTTTTTTTTTTTCTAGGGGAAACAAAACAACGGCAGCTACGTCGGTGAAACTGGAGTCGGGGTCACCACTGTCACACTGTCACTTTTGCCCGCACGCATTCATGACAGCATTTACTCCATACGCACACGCAATCTTTCCAATCAACCAAAAGGCGCACTACCGAATGTTTTTCTTCTCTCCCCCCCTCCTTCGGGAAAAACGCTTTACTAAATCACATCAAACACGTTATAAACAAATTTTATACATGTAGCACTCTTTCCACTGAGAGGCAAACTAACTCACTCAAGACTTCATAAAGTCACGGCCTCCACACAACATTGGCCCACAAACTCCAGACCAGGAAAATAAATGATTCTCTCACTCCTTTATGCTATGCCTGAATCCGAATTACGACTCGCCTCATCCTTTCAGGATTCCCTGTCTCTCTCAGACATCATCTCGCCCCCTCGATTTCTCCCGTCTGGAGATATGACTTCCGACTCCTCTCCCTCGACTCTTCTTGTCACTGGAGAGATGAGTTCCAACTCCTCTCCCCCGTCTTCTCCTGTCCCTGGAGAGATGACGAGTTCCCGACTCCTCTCCCTGGAGTCCTTAATTCCTGGGGCTGCCTACCGGTGTGTTCCCCACACCATGGCCATCTTCAACCACCTCACGGGGTGAAAGGTGAAGGGTGAAGGGCGAAGGGTAAAAGGGTGAAGGGCTGAAACACGAATAAGGTTCGTGTAAGTAACCTTCTTATTTCAACATATGAATTCTTTCTTTCTCTTTTCCTTAAGTTTTCCCTGTAGCTTTCCCCAACTATCTATCGCTCACCTGGTAATGACTGGTCAGCAGCGAGGACCAACGTCCTGACAGGTTCGAGTCTCTAGGCCATCTGCTGGGTTTAAAACTGATTCTTTACTCCCTCCTCCTAGTGAGTGCATACTCAGTGTTCAAAACACATGACCAGCACCTTACCAGCCCTTGTTAAACTATCACTCAGTGGTTACTTTCACCCAATGACCACCCTTCTTTCTTTACTGAGTCATACTCACAATTATTTGGGACGCCCGCTACACTAGTCAAGCACACGAATATTCTCCTTTTTAGTAGTGGCATGGGGAAATGATTCATATCACTAAACTACATGTGATGGAGCGTCACATGCCTTGATGTGAGGCTACGTCACATGACAATGACTGGATCAACAAAAAGCTGGGCTTGGTTGTGAAATGGGTTCTGATATATTTGTACATGTTCACTACAGCCAGCCATTATTCTACCGCCATAACCTTGTATCTCTCCTGCAGATAAGTATATTGCTCTTCCTAAAACCCACTGTGCTACGTCCAAGTAACTCGTAAGTTTCAATTCTGGTGCTGCTTCACTATTCAGTCATGTGTGGGGGACCCTTAGCTGTTTCTGAGAGGAAAATATCATTGCCAGGAACAGGTGAAAACAAACAGCTCTGGAAATCATTGTAAGAAGAAAGAATCCTGGACTTTCATAGACTGAATTCTGTGCTGAAAATAATAAAGAAACAACAGCAACAACAAACCCCACACAACGACCAATGAAAGGAACTACAGTGCCAGTTGTTCCAGATGAAAAAAGATATTGTAATATATCAGTTGCCTGTCAGATTGATGCTCGTGCTGGCTTGGCCACATCAGACGCATGGACGACTGTCACATCCCAAAGGACATGCTGCACGACAAGCTGGTTACAGGCTCCAGACCCATAGGATGATCCGCCCTACACTACAAGGATGGATGCAAGCGTGACCTGAGGGCAGGCAGACACGGACCCAACAGACCTGGAGACAGCAGTTTCAGACCAGGTCAGCTGATGGTCCACCATCAAGGCTGGCATCAAGGGGGCAGAGCAGAGGAGAGAGGCCCAGTGAGAAGAAAGGAGGCGCTGCAGACGGCAAAAAGTTGTGTCGGCACCCACAGACTGTCATGGCTGAGATTCATCTGCAGCAACTGCCACCGAGTCTGCCACTCGAGGATCAGGCTCTTCAGCCACAGCAGGTACTGCAAGTGCACAACTGACTAATCCATGGTGCAACACCAGACGAATGCCAATGATAATAACAATAATAAGATTGATAATAATAATAACAATAACAATAATAACAATAATAATAACAATAATAATAAAAGCATAATAATAACAATAACGATGATTATGAATGATGAGAAGAAGAAGAAGAAGAAGAAGAAGAAGAAGAAGAAGAAGAAGAAGAAGAAGAAGAAGAAGAAATCAGCAACGACAATAACGATAGCAACAATCGCGTCTTTTTTGCACCGCTTCCATTGACTCACATTGGAAGAGGGAGTTCCAGGATCTGGAATAACAAGGTTATATTTTTGTCAAAGTGTTTTCAGCCTTTGCCCCTTGCCCTAGGTAAGCTTCTTGATACATATTTGTTACACAGCAATGGAGCTTACCCTTGATCTCTTTCTTTTCTAATTTTAGCCAGAAAGAGAGAGAGAGAGAGAGAGTGAGAGAGAGAGAGAGAGTGAGAGAGACAGACAGACAGACAGACAGACAGACAGACAAACAGAGAGACAGAAAGACAGAGAGACTGACAGACAGAGAATTTGACTTTTACGATGGACTACCTATTACAACATGTGCTAGCAGCTTTGCATTTGTTTTCCACATCTAAGCTCCAGGGCAATTCTGACAGGTACAGCAAACATTTTGCGCTGGGAGAGTGGTCCTGTGGTTTACTATTTAACAAGCCAAGTCATGGAATTAGCCGAATGTCAAAAAAGTATGTTTTCTCGTCTCGCTACCAGACCTTTTATCCCAAGATTTGTAAGTTCCAAGGTGGACACATTTTGTGTGAAGTGCCCTCCGTCCTGGATCATCCCCACATCAAGGAATCTGTCACGCTTCCCGTTCCACACAGCACCACTCTACCACTCTATGTTCATCTCGACGTCTGTCCCTTGCAGCACCTGACTCACCAACTGCTGGTCTGTGATGTGAAAAGTCGGTGCAGGAGCTGGAGAACATGGAAACGTGGTACAGGGCGACCTGCAGTATGTCCCAGGGACTGACCCAGCCCTACTTTTACTGTGACGTGTCTGGAGAGTTCGTGCCTTACAGTCTGGTGTGTGATTATAGACAGCATTGTTCCGGTGGACGTGATGAAGACTTCTGTCAACACCTGCCATGCAAGGAAGGCATGACAGACTGTGGACACGGACAGGTTCGTGCTCTCCACACTTCTGAGAACCGTCCATCAGCCCACCCCGACCACTGTTTTCTTTCCATGTGTTCCTACACATGTTTCCCATGTTACACAACATGGGAAACATGGTTTTCAGTTTTTGCCGGGTTTACCAGAAATATTTTTGTTGTTGTTTGCTGATGACATTTGCTTGATCTCGTCAACTCCTGCTGGACTTCAAAACCAGATAAATCATTTAGAAAAAGCTTCAAACTCTCTAGGGTTAAAAGTGAACTTAAGTAAAACTAGTTATGATTTTTAGGAAAGGGGGACATTTAGCGAAATCGGAAAAGTTGTTTTACCAGGGAAAAGATATTGACATCGTAAATAGTTATAAATATTTAGGATAGAGAATGTAAATATACGGGTTCAAGACCACCCATCTTATCTTGCACGAAAACCCCCCTTTTCACATACAAATCACGTCCTTCTCATGTCAGTTTTGTCCAAAATTAACACCTGTTTCTAAACACAATGAACACACAAAAACCTCCAAAAATCGACGTAATCGTCAATTTAAAATGGGGGGTTTCCGTGCAAAATAGGATTTGGTGATCGTGAACCCGTATATCTACATTCTCTCCAGGGACATAAAAATTAAGGGTTTACAGTACGCTCTTCTAACTTCTAGCACTATTAATAAATCAGAACAAACAACTAGCCTTCCATCTTGATTAGTTATTTTTACATCCAATGAATTTATAGGCCCCTCAATTAATTCTTTAAATTGACTGTTTTCCATCAAACTTATATAACTGATAATTGCAAAACCCTGCCTTAATTGACGGCAGTGCTCGTAGAACAGTAGATGGTTGGCCATTGAACAAATTAGTATTTGTTTTTAACTGTTTGTAAATGGACAAACAACATTGGGTTCACGAGAAAATCAGAAGGTTTATTACCTTAAATTGCCAGATGCCTTCTCTTGTACTAAATCTATAAGATTTATCGCTACTGTGGAAGCCTAAGATTCTAGCAAGCCCTCTAGGAAAAGTATACTCTCTTCTTGCTTCTAGTGGGAAATGTATATGTAATTCTGAGGTTTGCTTCGTTGATTGTTAGCAATATGCCAAATTCGTTAAGTACTTCTTTAAAGAACAAAAGTTGTAATAACCTTCTGGTATTGTTATATGGCTTATTTGATTGCCCACCTCGTTACTAATATTAATCCAGTTATTTTGAGCCCCTTCAGATATGTTAATCCATTTTACTTTAAAACCAATTTCTTTAAGCGCAATCCTACAACTCCTGCGCCAATTGAGAATTGGGAACGTTAAGAACACACGCTCGTTTTGCTTGGTTATATAGATGTACATCTTTTTTATAACTATTTTAAAAACTATTTAAAAATGGAACCTTTTAACTATACCGAAAGTGCCACTTAGTAGAAAGAAACTCGTGGAGAGCGTGGCAGCAGAGAGTCCTCAGAAGAGAAGCCCCTTCAAGCAAGTGTTTCGGCCCTTATCTCCTGACACTCTAGGGGGGTTGGGCCACACCCGGTTCATGACTCCGGATGTCCCTCTGCTGCCCCTTTTTTTTTGTTTCCCCCATCTTGGGACGAGCCATGGCTGGGATTCGAACCCATGACCCTCTGGAGATGCTCATTTTCCACTTAATGACTCGCGCTTTAACCACTGAGCCACAGGGACACCTGATATTTGTAGGGAAGTTAAGCCTTATTAAGTTCACTTTTGTTCCTCCTTGACCAGATCCAGCTTGAACACCTCTCTGCCGTTTCTGCCATTGCTTTCAGGGCTCTGGTTTTTTCCTTCCCTGCAACTGAGAGCTGTTTCATGAGGCTGTATGCAGACGTTCCTACAAATCCCCGAGCTCCAATTTCTGCAGTGAGGACTTTGGCCTGATAGCCTTTCTCTCCTCAGGCTGTTTGCCAGATCAGCATACTTTTCAGTCTTGTAGATTTGAGCTGCCTCCATTCTGTTTTCATATGGCACCGTGAGCTCGATCATGATCAGCTGCTTGGTTGACTTAGAGTGGACTACTATGTCTGGTCTCATGCCACTCTTGCTGATGATTTCTGGGTGACTTCCATTCTGGGAGGTCTGCAGTGCACTCCCAGTCATCTGCCCCGTCCAGCAGACTCTGCCTGCATGTTTCGAGTGGCACTGTTGTTCTTGGCCATGATTTGCTGCCTCCTGCCGTGAAGAATGTTACGGGTGCTTTTGGAGTCCTGATTCTCCCTTTTGTGGTGTTGGTACTGGCCCAGACTACTTGTACAATCTCTTGAGCACTTGGTTGTGCCTCCATGTGTACCTTCCTTGAGCCAGGGCAAATTTACATGAGCTTAGAACATGCTCCACTGTTTGTTTTCATGGCAGAGGGGGGCATGCAGGATCGTCTGTTTTCCCCCACTTCACCAGTTTTGCATTTGAGGCAGAAGGTCATATGCAGATCTGAGAATGAAGCTGATCCTGAGAGGGGCCAGTGCCAAATGTCATTCCAAGTGAGACTTCTTTGAGTGCATTCTCCCACGTTGTCCATTGCCCTTGCTGGCTCTGCTGGACTGCTTTTTGGAGTCTTTTTTGGTCTTCTTCTTTTCTCATCTCCTGAATCATCATGTCTCTTTTGACTTTTCCTTTGGCCTTTGACCACCATTCAGTTTTGGTCACCCCCAGTCCTTGTCTGTTGGTCTGTGTGTGTCCTGTTATTTCTCTGATCTTGAGACTTTCTTTTGCAGAATCCATCGCCTCTTGAACTTTCCATTTTCTGCCTGTCTTCAGCTGGGGCTTGATGCTTCTACCACCTTGTCTCCTGAGTCTTCCAGCATGCTTTGAAGTCTGATCTTCCCTGCTTTGTATTCCTCCAGGATGGATTTCAGTGTTAGTTTCAGCTTTGCTTGGCGACAGTACAGCGCGATGTCAGTCAGACAGGGTGGGACACCAAGCCATTTCCATTGTGAACTTGTTGATTTTGGCTTCCATTGCCTCGACTGTGCTGGTGCAGATGTCGTATATCATCAGAGGCCATAGGACTTGGATCAGCATGAACTGCAGACCCAACCC
>JAFLJL010004274.1:0-16763 GCA_018398815.1 Conus ventricosus | reverse complement strand
GTTACTAAAAAGCCGACCCAACTAAGTTTTTAAAAAACAAGCAAAATTAGCAAGGATTCCTGTTGCTGCCCCAAAACAAATTTAAACTTTTTTAAATTTAAGCCTGGGCTGTTAGTCTTTTACAAAAACGGGGGGCGGGGTTTCCCAAACGCGATCTAAAATAGAAAGACTCTTTTTCGAGAGTTGGTCCAAAAAAAATGAAATAATAAGAGAAATTAAAACGAGTTTAGAGAGGAGCCCGTCAGAAAACTGAAACTTTTGTGATTCCCATTGCCTCCGCACAGGGGGGCCTTAGGGCGTTTTTAGCAATAAGAGAAAAAATAAGCGCAAACACAGAACTTAGTAAATAAAAGAGAGATAGAAGAAAAAAAAATTTAAACTGGTTGATGCAGATAAAACAATTTAGGGAAGAAAAAAAGGGCTGAATACACAAAAAATACAGGTTTTAAGGGGCAAAAAAAAGGGCTTTAAACGCGATTTCTTTTCTCAAGGAAATCTAAAATCAAAAATAAACCAAATAGAGAAGTTAAAACAAAATCTTCAAAAAACCCTACGTTAGCAGAAGAAAAACGATTCTGTTCAAAAAGGGTTACAATAGTTAGTATATTAATGGCTTTTGGGGGTTTGCTTTCTACACTTTTTTTATCCCTTTAACCCCGGCATTCCAACAGGTCGTACCCCTCCAACCCTCACCCTGGAAAAAGTTGATTAAAAAAACTTTTACATCACAGCAAAATTATTAAAGAATTAGCCGAAAGCGCTTGAGCTCTGCCGGGCCTAATGGGTTTTTTTTAGTTGGGTTTTGTCTATTAGGCAAAGTTTTGCGGTTTAAAGGCTGACTCGGGTGGATTGGGAGGCTAGCTGCGGATTAATTTTTTTTTAGGAAATAAAGATGCTTAAAAAATTTTCCGGGGGGGGGGGTCCCCGGGGGCGGGGGGGGGAAAACAGGGGGGTTTTGGCCCGGGGGGGGGTTATAACGGTCGCTTTCTTCAGGGTGGGTACTTTTTTTTTTTAAAATGGAGGGAGCGGGCCCCTTGTGTTAAGCCTTGTTTGGTCCTAAGTTTTGGTCGTCCCCAGCATGGGGATTTCGTTTTAATTCTGTTAGGCAATCTGTACCCCTAAGTCAGAGGGTGCAGTTTAACCATGGCCCTACAACAAAGTCAACCTTTGACCTACTTTTTCAAGAACGTCTTAACCTTTTATCTGGCGGGCAAAAAAACAGCAGATTTAAAATAGAAACTTAAATTTGGCTAAAAAATTTTTTCTAGCATAAAAGCCTGTGTTGATCCACGAGCTAGACTTAGTCTGGTTGGTCCTAATGACACCAAACGCATGTTCGTTTGGATCTTAATCTTTGCACTCCTGGCATTGGGCCTTCACTTTTCTCTAAAATAAATGTTCCCCCAAGCATTAGGATGTTTTTTTTTTAAAGATCCCAATCGCTGTTTGTTGGTTTTTAAAAGAGGTGTGGCCAGGCCAGTACAAAAGAATTTCCTTTTGCCCCCACAAATACTGTCCCAAACCCATTTGCGATCTACTTTTGTCAAAAAATCATTAAAGGGATAAAGTTAAATTCATTGCGTTTTTTTTTCATATGCATTATTACCCAATTGGGCTTTTAAAGGATTTAAACCGGGGCGCTGGGGGGGGGCACTTGTATTCATTTAGTATTCGCTGTACGGGAAATAACAGAAAGTTTATACTGACCTTACAAAAGTTAGGAGGGTTTTAAAATGGTTTCATATGAAACCGCACCTGGGTTGCGCAGTAAATCGCAAAATTTAACGATTCTTTTAAAAAAGCCTAAGGACGGGATGACCATGTGATGGCACCATATTATTTATTGGCGGATTTAAAACTAGTTGTGGGTTTACAAGTCATTTTGGAAGCCTATGATTCATCTACTGCAATGGTTAGTTTGCTGAAGTCTAAAGTTTTTGGGGTTTATAAACGCTCCTACATTGTAAGGCGCTTTCGTTTATTTTAAGTTCCCTTTTTTAAAAATTTTTTAAAAAATTTTAAAAAGGATGTACATCTTAAAACCAACAAAACAAAAGTGTGATCTTAACGTAACCCAATTAACAATAGGCGCGGTGATTAAAGGGGTTGCCCTTAAAGAAATTGGGTTTAAAGTAAATTTAAATATCTGAAAGAGCAAAAAATAATGGGTAGATTTAAGGGGGAACAAGGGAACTTTAAAAACGTTTAAAAAATACCATGGGTCTACAACTTTTTTTCTTTAAGAGAAGTATTTGGCCCCTTTCGGCATTAAATTTAAAATTAAAAGGGCAAAACTTTAGTTTCAAGATTTTTTAAAAGAAAGGGGAGTACTTTTTCTAAACCTTTCTCGTTTTAGGCTTTTATAATAGTGGGGAAACATATAGTTCAGTAAACATAGCCTTGTAGTGGGGCATTTATGAGTTTTAGGAATGACCGCCGATTTTCTGTAACCCATGGGGTTTTCATTTGAAAAGGGTTTAAAAAAAACCCCAAATTTATGGGGCGGCCCTCTACGTCCCACAGTACTGCCGGGAATTAAAGGGGAGGTTTTTGCGTTATCTTATTACGTTTGATGGAAAAAGTCAATTTAAAAAAATTAATGAGTGAATTAAATTTATTAAATATAAAAATCTAATCAAAACGGGGAATCCGTTATTTTTTCTGATTTTTAATGGGGCTGGAAGAGAAAACGACTGGAAACCCTTAAATTTTTATGTACCTGGAAAAAGTAAATATGCGGGTTCAGTCACCAAATCTTATCTAGCACGTAAGCCCCCGGTTTTTAATGTATGTTAGTCAAATTTGGCAGTTTTTTGGGGGTTTAATTTTTTTTTGAAAGGTTTAATTTGGCTAAAATGATATGTATGGACGTGATTTTTATTGAAAAGGGGGTTTTCCCTCAAAATAAAATTTGGTGAGCTTTACCCCGCATTTACTTCTCTTAATTTAAAAAAAAAAAAAGTAAATAAAAGTTATAAACGTGCTTTTATTCTTCCCCAAGCGTTTTCAAAACTTCAAGACCCCTAACCTTACAAGAACCCTGCAAAATTTTTTGCTTTTTTTGAAACACTAAACAAGTTTAAACGATGCTTCTCAAAAGTTCATAGATTTTTTTTTTATTAAATTGTTTGCTCATTCTCAAAAGGATTTCCCAAAATCAAAGTTTTACCCATTGTTTTTTTTCAAAAGTTCATTACAATTTTTATTAAATTTTAGATCATTCTTTAAAATTTAAATTTACTGATTCGGCCACCCTTTTTTTTTCGAATAAAAAAATAATTGTAAAGTAAATTCAAATGTTTTTTTATATTATCTTTTCCCAAACTTAAAACCGCCAGGATTAAGTGAATAGTTACCCTTTAGGGTCAGTAGAAACATCAATTTTCATCTTTAGGAGCCTATTATCGACTAAAATGGCAAAAACTTTACGACTGGTTGAGGCCCAAGAATCGGGTATTTTGCTGATGGTGTTGTTTTACGCTTTCTCGCACATTATGCGCTCAAAAGATCAGTAATTAATTTTTCAAACCTGCCCTTTAAACTGATCGTTATTGGCCCTCCCTCTCCCAATCCAACTCGTAAAGTATATTAATAAGCTCTGTAGCTACTTCGGCCTTCATTTTTTAAACCAGATTAAAAACAACAATTAAAAAAATTAAGTAATCCATTCCTTTTTTTTTGCGCAAGAATCAGAAGAGGTTATATGTGCGTGCGTGCGTGCGTGCATGCGTGCGTGTGTGCGTGTGTGTGTGGGCGGGGGCGGGGCGCGCATGCGTGGTGGTGGGGGGTAGTGTGTGCGTAGGTGGGGTGGGGGGTAGTGTGCGTGTGGGCGGGGTGGGGGTGGATGGTGTGTGTGTGGTGTGTGGGTGGGGGGGGGGTAGTGTGTGGGGTGTTTTGCAGGAGTTACCTCCCTTAGTATTATTTTTAGCCCTGTTGAGGGCCTTTCTAGGTCGAGGCAACATTTTCCGAAGGGCGACACAGTTCTGGTGTATTTTTAGCCCTGCTGAGGGCCTTTCTAGGTCGAGGCAAAATTTCCGAAGGGCGACACAGTTCTGGCATATTTTTAGCCTTTAGGTTGGAGTCTGCTTCCTCGGCTAGTATTGATTTTTTCACAGCAGCTGGCCAGAAGGCCGCGTTTTAACCACTCTGCCAGAACTCACGAAAGCCAGCGTCACTTTGCATATATTTTAAAATGAGCTTTCTTTTATCATACAAACTGTGAATTGAAATTCCAAGCTTGAGAAAATTTGGATTGTAGAAAAAACAAAATAATAATTCCATCAGTTTTCTACACAGCGTGGGTTTTAACCGGAATTTCAAATTTTCAAATAATTTCTCCCAGGACGCTTTTGGGTTAGTTTTTGTTCTTTCAAGCCAATGGCCTAAAAGCAAAGATTGTTTGAAGAGTTTTACGATTTCCAGCTTTGATCTCAAAACCAGCTTTCCGTAAAACAGGCGTAATTTCACTTATGTTTTTAAGTCTCTAAAAGAAGCTTCTTCAATCGTCTCATCATCAAGATGCTCTACAAAACAATTACGTAAAAAAAACATCCAGTTCACTTACTGTCATTTCACGTTTTCCTTGCTTCGTTTCCAAAAGATTTAGGCTCTCGTTTGGCCGGGTTGGTTTTGAGCAAGGCTCACCACGTTCTAATTTTTCAAGATACAAAATCATTTCCCGATAATACGTTTTGTGTTTCAATATTATTTCTTTTTGCGCATCCGAATCCAGCAAGTGTTCAGCTTGGCTTTCTTGAGAACTAACATTCATTGCAGTCTCTTGTGAAGACGATCCAGCTTCCAGGCTTAACTCTGCCATTTTTTGTTCAGTGCAGTGACAGCGATAACACACAACTTGACTTGTAGGCAGCCCGCTGAAGAATGGAAGCGGGGCGGCAGCAGGTTTTGGTGCCTGGGAAAACATGATGTAATAGACCTTGTCGATTGTTGAAAGTGGACAGCTCAGCCCACCACGTGATGATTTATAATGCAGTATTAGCTGCAGGCCTCCTGTGTCAGCAGAGCGTGCAACGCAGTTGCGGCGACCAATATTGATTGGTGGGGGGGGGGGGGGGGGGCAGTCTGAGGTGCCATGGAGAGAATGTAAATATACGGGTTTAAGATCACCCATTTTTTATGTGCACGCAAGCCCCCCATTTTAAAAGTAACGATTACTTCGATTTTTTTGGAGGTTTTTGCATGGTAATTTTGTTTGTGTAAAAAAGGCGTTAATTTTGGTAAAAGTAGCATGAGAAGGAAGAACTTTGTTTGTAAAAAGGGGGGTTTTCGTGCAAAATAAGATGGGGTGGTCTTAAAACCCGTATATTTACATTCTCTATTTTGCTGGAGACGTTCTGAAGCCGACTACAAAAGACCCTTCATAAAGCCGCTTGTTTTCAATCTCCCCTTTTGCCACCGTAAGTGTCAAGTAATAGGTTGCTATTTTTTTCCAGAAATACACTAAATTTAAACAGTAAACAAGTGGGGTATGTTTTGCTCCCATAAGGAAACCTAACACAGAGTAACTTTTACCCAAGACTGGCACAGCCTTTTAAACTTGAATAAAGTCAGACAAATACATAGACGAACAATCAATAGGGGGGGAAAAACAAGCGCGCCCAACAACTGAACTGTCGGGCAAAGTTTTGGGGACTTGGGGGGAGGGGAGAGGGGAGTGTGAAGATGGAGAAACTGGGAAAATGAAATTAAAAAAAATATTTTTTTTTAATTAAAAAGAAAAAAAATTGTACAGATATGAAAACTCTTCTCTAGCTGCGTAAGGGAACCATCACAATCCCTTTTGAAGGCAGATAAAATTGTATTCCTGCTCCGAGGCCTTTTGCCCGCTGGATCCGGGACTCATCAGGGAGCAGGGCTGGTTGTGTCTGCCCCCCTGGCGTAAAATAGAGACACACCACATCCATAAAAACTGTGCTGTTCTCACCACCATGGGTGAAAAAAAAGAATCCATAGCACCCCCAGAGCAGCTAGCGAAGAGTAGTAAATGCAACCAAACGAAAGTGTGGGGAGGAAAAAAAGTTGCTTTTAAAACTAAAGACATTTGCAAATAATATAAAATGTAGGGGACAGTCTTTGAGCCTACCCTGAGGATCCACCCAAAGATGCAAGAGAGATCAAAAGACAAACACACAGACGGACAGAAAAAAAATACAAATAACCTCAATTCTTTTCCCGATTTTACACTAAAAATTTATTTTCATTAAAAAAAAAAAAAATTAATCTTTTGGTGGAGTCTTTGAGGGAAAGGGTTGGGGTCTCGTTGGGCTAATTCTGTGCTGAAGTATCTTCGGGTCAGCCCCAGAATGACTCCTTGGAGAAAACCTGGGAGTGTGCTCATTCTAGGGCCCTACACCGTCATTGAAAAATACTGAGGTTTGTACTGGCAGTTGAAAGGTTAAGTATAGACTGTGTGGTTGATTTGTCTGCAATTAACGTGTTAAACAGTTAGACGCAGAGAAAGGGGCACACTGTTGGCCGTCTACCAACTCTGAGACAATTTTGTTTTCATAGCAAAAAAATTTTGAATCCACTCGGCAGTAACACATTTACAGGTGCCCCAGATTTCTGTCTCATTGTTGTACAGTAAGCGGGATTTGGAAACCAAACACGTCTATACACATTAAGCCCAAAAGTTTTCAAACCTGCCCACACTTTTATGACATGAATGGTTTCTTTCAGTGTTCAGAAAATTTTTTAAAGGATATACAACTTCACTTAAAACCCATCTTCAGCCATGAATCTCAAAATGTGTATCCATCACCAGATTCACCAAATTAATAATCAAGGTATGGAATCAATCATCATGATATCCACCATAAATAGCATATTTAAAAACTTTCAGTTTTTCTATAAAAAAAAATTCATAATTGATCACCACATCTCACAAAATACATTTCACAAATTACATGGATAAAAAAAACTAGGGATATTAAAAATTCAAAGTAAAAATTTGTGTTTATATATTAAGATGTGAAGCACATATTTTCCCTTGATCTTTGTCTAACATCCTATTTTTCAAAACCCTCATGAAAATGAGAATATTTCCAAGTGTAAATGTTTCTCAATAGACATGTAAACAAAATAAACATAGTTGAAACAGTTTTTTCCCACATTTTAATGTTATGTCCCATTGAAAAGTCACATGCTTTCCATTGTTTGACAGTGACAAATGAAAACAATGGTTTGTCTCATTGCACATCAAAACATGTTATATACATTTCTAAAGAGTTATTTGCTCATCAACATACATATATATTCTTCTTCACAAGTAAGTTGACATAAATATTTACATGATTTTTCCATTCTTTACTAAAGAATAAAGCAAAGATAAATATTTCATACATAAACATCAAGTAGTTTTTGCTTGTAAAACATCAGTCACTTCAACAAGCAAATTAAGCATAAAAATCCCACTTGATTTAAATCGTCAGTACATACAATGCACTGTCAAAGTGGATCACACCGTAATCATTAAGAAAGACAAAAACAGGAATAGTTTTTCCTTGAAGACAGTTACATTTGTCCATGAATATTCATACACTGCCCAAAAATCTGCCATGACATTTTGTGTTCCAGGCACTGGTTCAATTGTAAATTGGAATTCCTGCAATGCCAAAGACCACCTTAATAATCTGCTGTTCTTAGTCTTTGACGATTTCAAGAACGTCAGGGGCCCTATGGTCAGTCTGTAACCGAAACTTTCTTCCAGTCAAAAAACCTGGCGAACTTCTCACATGCCCATACAATAGCCAAGCATCTCTCTCTCAATAGTGGAGTATTTCTCCTGTGTCTTTGAGAACTTCTTACTGGCGTTTTGGGCACTGGATGTAACAAAGCACTTTTTTCCTGCAACAGTACCGCTCCCATTCCTTTAGAACTGGCATCAGTTCTCAAAATAAAGTTTCTGAAGGGAGGGTAACAAAAGAACAGGAAATGAGTTGAGGGTGTTCTGAACACACCCCAAAAGCCTTCTGGCACTCATCAGACCACACAATACTTTTGTTCTTCGTCCCTTTCGTCAGTTCAGTCAAAGGGGCCGTCAGGGACGCAAAGTGGGGTACATATCGTCTATAGTAAGACAGCAATCCGATGAGTGACCTGATCTGTTTCTTTGTAGTGGGTTTATGTAAGGATAAAATCTTTCCATTTTCTTTCCTTCTGGCATCTTTTTTTCCCACTGAAATAGTGTGACAAAAACTCGAGAGTTTGAAAACCGGCACGAATTTTGGATGGTCTCGCATCAACCCCAAAACATCTGAGTCTGGAAAAACAGCTCGTAAGTTAGAAAGGAGGTCACTCCATGACTTTGCAGCCAACAAAATGTCGTCAAAAAAACTGCCCTGCCCCACATTCATGGAGTTTCAGGGCTCGCATCATTCTAGCAAAAGAAGCTGGGGCATTTTGCAAACCAAAGGGGCATTTTCGTCCATTGGAAAAGACCAAAAGGTGTTTGAAATGCTGTCTTTTCCTGTCAGCTTCAGCCTTTGGAATCTGCCAGTATCCTTTAGTAAAGTCACTTTCACAAAATAATTTCCTTCTGAGAGCTGACACAGAAGTTCTTAAATGTCTGGGATAGGCTCGGCATCGAACACAGTGATCTTATTTACTTTCCTGTAATCGATGCAGAAACGCACCGAGCCATCAGGTTTGTCCACCAATACAACTGGTGAGCTGTACGGAGATGTAGAAGGTTCTATGACCTTTAAACCCAGCATTACTTTGATTTCCTCTCTCGACAACCTCTTTTTTTGCAAACGGGAGGGGTATGGTCTGGTTCGCACTGTATTTCAGTAGTTAACTGAATACTATGGGTTCAATACCAGTCACTGTACCGGGGAAATCTGTCAACACATCCTGAAGTCTTTAAAAATGTCTTTGAGCTGTTCTGTTTGACTTGCAGACAAATCTTTCGACAGAACCACATCATCATAGGTTTCACCTTTGATAGACAGAGTAGGAAGGGGTACAACATCATCTGCACCGGCAGATGTTAACACTCCTACATTTGCTGTTTTCACAACCTTTATCTGTCCCTGTAACGTCCACATTGGGTACAAATTCATCACTGGAAAATGTCGTCATGTTGACATCAGTTTCTGCCCCAAACAATCCACCCCAACTAAACTGTTTGATGGCAACATTTGTACGTTCAAACATACTTCTTCAACATGTCACATAAAAATACCTCTCAGTTTTGCCATTTTGATCTTATAATTAACTGCAGAAATTTTCGACCACCTAAAGGACCCCTTCCACATAACACGAAGCTTGTTTATGTTCATCATGAGTAATACAAGGACTTTATCCCCTTTGAGGAACTGCCTTTGCTTCTGTCTGCAAAGACCTTGTACACATCTGTTTTTCTATTAGCTGACTGTTGAGCAACCCTCACATGCATCCTTCAAACGATTATGCAGTTCAAAAACGTATTGGTAAACAGTTTTACTGTCAGGTATGTCCTTCTTTTTCGTCCATTTGTGTCTTCAATAGATCCAAAGGACCCCTTGGTGAGTGTCTGAAAAGAAGCCGAATGGTGAAAATCCCAGCGTTTCGTTCGGCATTTCCCTGTATGCAAAAAGCAAAGCCGGTATGAAAACGATCCATTCATGGGTTCCTGCCTTGCAACCTTTCTCAACATGGACTTAAACGTTCCATTGAAAACGTTCAACCAGCCATTCGTTTGGGGGATGATATGGCGTGGTTGAAATGGAAGAGATTGACAACAGTCTGTAAATTTTCTCTCATGAGATCAGAAATGAATTGCGTTCCACAATCCGAGAGAATTTCGTCTGGAAGACCCACTCTGAAAAAATCGCAAGTAAAGCCTTCAGCGACAGACACTGTATCAATTTTCTTCATGGAATCGCTTCTGGATACCTTGGTCGCTGTAATCCACCAAGTTAAGATATAGCGATATCCGAAGAAGACAGTGGTAAAGGTCCAACAAGATCAATAGCTACCTCCGAAATGGAACGGAAATGAGAGGCATTTGTGCAAAGGTGCACATGGGACGCGACCTTTCTGAGATTCTTTTGGCAGGTGTCACATGAGCGGCAGTATTCTGTAACTTCCTTTGTGACACTGGCCAATAAAAAAGAATCAAGAACTCTCTTTAATGTTCTTTTGATTCCGCAGTGACCAGCGAACAATGCTCATGAGCCGTGTGTGGGCACTGTCCTCTAAGTGGCTTTGGAACGACAACTTTTTTGTTTTCCTGTCCAGGTACACACCTGTAGAAATGTCAATTCCAGTATGTACGTTTGGTTTGTCCGTTAGTTTGTCCGTTACAGTCTGTTAGCAGCAGAAAGTATTGTCGTCAGCGTCTCGTCTTTTCCTGCATTTCTTTTAGATCATCTGGGGTAATCGGAGTTCAACCAGTTTTGAGACTTTTAGCGGCTTTGTAGCCTTTCCTGCCTACGATTTTTGGGATCTGGTACTCACAAGACAAGGAACAAACGATCCTCCAGCACCCCCAAATGTATGTAGCGACACTGGCAAATTGCCCAAGATCAAGTCGCAGACTGGGTTATCAATGACACAGGCGGTAAGAAATCCGGAGTAGTACGGTGTAATCGACTGAAATTTTCGCCAGCGGAAACGTTTCAATCTTGCCTCCAAACGACCTACACTTTTGGACAGTGTTGGAAAATACTGGTTTTGAAGCACGAAAGATTTCCCGTACACCAGCAGTGGTGCACCAGTGTCTCGAAAAACCCGAAGCCTGCAATCCATTGATGGCTCCGTTTTCTAACACCAGTCCTCAACTGATTGCTGGTGCCAAAAAAAGGGCCTTCTTCACAATCAGTGGAGACTAATGCGGATTTTGAATCTTTTGGTTTGAAGGGCAATTCCTTTTCAAAAGGAACTTGCAATCGCAATAGAAACATCGCATTGTCTGATCGGCAGCTGACTGATTTTGTGAACTTCGGTTCTGTCCCCGAACTGGCCCAAAAGGTCTACGCGGTGATCGTTGTCACGACCTCGGAACGTTTGCTGAGAAGCAACGGGTTTTTCCGGCGGGGAGTACTGGTACTGATGAAAGTCACTCGAACCGGGAAAGATTCCCTGTCCGTTCCTAGGATAAGGTATATCCTTGAGGACTCCCGAAATGACCCACGATTTCCCCTTTTCCCGTTTAAATTTCCTGTCCTGATGGGATAGTACATGACGCATGAGACTCAAAAATGGAAAATTCTCCTTTCCTAGCCACGCTCTTATCTGGGTGAGCGATACAATATTGATCAGCCATCTGACACATTTCCTCAACGTTTTCAAATTGCCTTTCTTTAAGGAAAGTGGCCCGATCTTTGCTCACGCTCTGGAAAAGTTGTTCTCTAAGAAGGAGATCTCGCAGTGATTGAAAAGTTTTGTTCGTTTTAGATAAATCGATCCATCGATCCAAACAATGATCATACGGATCAGAAACGACGGAAACGATTCTCCTTGTCAGGGCGCACAGAAACGGAAACGTTCGCGAAAACGATCAGAGAACATTGAAATTTCTTGAGGAGTTCTTCTTTCAACTGATCCCAAGTTTTAAATTTTGTTTCGCTGCAAGTGAGGGTACAGTGTCAAAGCGCTACCCTTAAACAACGACGCAATATACAATGTCCACTTTTCCTTTGGCCAACCACAAGACGTTGCGTGACTTTCAAAACGGAAAAGAAAACTATCAATGTCATCCGTTTTTTTCCCAAAAGGCGGTAACTTTGGAATATATGCCGCTTTTGGTTGAGGTTTCGCCTTGCGGAACCGACTGGTGGAGGTTCTCTCCCATGCCTGGATTCTTTAATTTCAGCATCAGTCTCTAGTTCTAACTGCCTCAACTTAAATTGACGTTTCTTTAGCTTCAGCTTCCCTCTGTAGTCTTTTTTCCCTTTAATTTCAGCTTCCTCTGTAGTCTATTTTTCTTCAGCTTCCCTCTGTAGTCTATTTTTTTTCAGCTTCCCTCTGTAGTCTAGTTTTTCCCTCTCTCTTAGCCTGTCTGCCCCATCTGTGCATTGTTGCACATAGTTAGTAAGTTTTTCTCCATCAAAACCCAAGCGTTCCGCTTGTTTGAACATATTTATCAAAATCATCCATAATGAACCGTCAACAGATATAAACACAAAACAATCTCTAAGTATGAATAAAAATAAGGCGATATATGATGATGCTATATGTTTACAAAATGTAATTATAATATATACAAATAAAGAATTCAATTTCCGGTGTAAACAGAAAACACTTACCAAACAGGGTAGATATTAATCCAAGGAATGTATTTTTCCAAAAGTAATTTGCAAACTGCTTCCCAAATTTTGGGAATTTTAAAAAAAAAAGAAGTTCATTTCAAATCTGTTTTTCCTAAGAAAGGAAAAACACAATACTAAAATTTTCTGGAAATAAATTCTTTATAAAGTTTTAGTTCTTAAATGTTCTTGTTGTCAGTCTTTCTTTCTTACTTAATTTCAAATGAATTTACAAAACAAATGCACTGCCTTATACGATAAATGAATATAAATTTACAAAACAAATGGGAAACACAAACAATTAAAAAGAGGGGGAAGAAAACACAAACTAGCGAAATCCTACCTAAAAGATGAAAATGTTGAAAAGAAAACTAGATAGGAGCTTATTGTGAAGAAGTGTAGAGTTTTTGAAAAAGGGGGTGAAAAGAAATGAAAGGATACACAGGATCGGGAAAGTGAGAAGAAATCAAGAAAAGCAAAAGAAGCCCTCAGACAGCACCCCAGTGGCCACTGTCCCCCGTGGAAACTGGAGACGGGAAAAAAACAAATCCTGCACAATATACACCACACAAGTAATAATACAAAATACTAAACAATCAATCAATAAATGCACATTACCCAAATCAAAGAAAATCTCGCACACACACAGAAAAAAATAATCAAAAGATAAAGATGTTTATTTGGCTGAGCGGTAATCAACTCCACCACCTACACTATTTGCGTGACGGAGGTGAAGCTGATCCCACACTCTGGGGCAAGGGGGAAAAAATCAAAATGAAAACAATAGGAAAGGGAAAGAAATAGATGATTAACGAAAGGGAAAGACTATCGACTCCCCAAAAGCCATGCCCCCCTGCTAACGCAGGAAGAGGTTGGGGCTATCAGTCCTGGGGAAGGGACAAAAATCTAATACTCTAGGGGAAGGACAGCGATTCCTCAACGCCCTGCCCCCTTGCTGCCAGGTACGAGCAAAAGGAGGTTGAGGCTATCGGTCCTGAGGGGGGAAAGGGTCAAAAGGAAATCCTACCAAAAAAAAAACCCCTTAAACCCGGGGTAGAGCAACCAAAGAAATGTCAACCACCCGAAACACATATAAAAATAGAAAAAAAACAACAAATGCAAATATTATTACACAATAAATAATTAACTAATTTCTTTTCTTTTTTCTCCTCAAACCCTTGAGGGTACAAATCAAAATCTTTTTTCTCAGGCCCCAAGGGCACAAATAGAAATCCTTCCCCTGAAGGTACAAATAGAAATTTCTTTCTTTTTTTTTTTTTTCTAGGGGAAACAAAACAACGGGAGCTACGTCGGGGAAACTGGAGTCGGGGTCCCACGTCACACTGGTCACTTTTGCCCGCACGCATTCATGACAGCATTTACTCCATACGCACACGCAATCTTTCCAATCAACCAAAAGGCGCACTACCGAATGTTTTTTTCTTCTCCCCCTCTCCTTCGGGAAAACGCTTTACTAAATCACATCAAACACGTTATAAACAATTTTATACATGTAGCAAATCTTTCCATGAGAGGGAAACTAACTCACTCAAGACTTCATAAAGTCCGGCCTCCACACAACATTGGGCCCCCAAACTCCAGACCAGGAAAATAAAAGATCTCTCACTCCTTGATGCTATGCCTGAATCCGAATTAAAGACTCGCCTCATCCTTTCAGGATTCCCTGTCTCTCTCAGACATCATCTCGCCCCCTCGATTTCTCCCGTCCTGGAATATGACTTCCGACTCCTCTCCCTCGACTCTTCTTGTCACTGGAGAGATGAGTTCCAACTCCTCTCCCTCGTCTTTTTCCTTCCCTGGAGAGATGACGAGTTCCCGACTCCTCTCCCTGGAGTCCTAATTTGGGCTGCCTACCGGTGTGTTCCCCACACCATGGCCATCTCCAACCCCTCACGGGGTGAAAGGGTAAGGGTGAAGGGCGAAGGGTTTAAAAGGGTTGAAGGGCTGAAACACGAATAAGGTTCGTGTAGTAACCTTCTTATTTCAACATATGAATTCTTCTTTCTCTTTTCCTTAAGTTTTCCCCTGTACTTTCCCCAACTATCTATCGCTCACCTGGTAATGACTGGTCAGCAGCGAGGGACCAACGTCTGAAAAGGTTCGAGTCTCTAGGCCTGCTGGGTTAAACTGATTCTTTACTCCCTCCTCCTAGTGAGTGCATACTCAGTGTTCAAAACACATGACCAGCACCTTACCAGCCCCTTTTTAAACTATCACTCAGTGGTTTCTTTTCACCCATTGACACCCTTCTTTCTTTACTGAGTCATACTCACAATTATTTGGGGACGCCCGTACACTAGTCAAGCCACACGAATATTCTTCCTTTTTAGTAGTGGCATGGGGGAAATGATTCATATCACTAAACTACATGTGATGGAGCGTCACATGCCTTGATGTGAGGCTACGTCACATGACAATGACTGGATCAACAAAAGCTGGGCTTGGTTGGAATGGGTTCTGATATTTGTACATGTTCACTACAGCCAGCCATTATTCTACCGCCATAACCTTGGGATCTCTCCTGCAGATAAGTATATTGCTCTTCCTAAAACCCACTGTGCTACGTCCAAGTAACTCGTAAGTTTCAATTCTGGTGCTGCTTCACTATTCAGTCATGTGTGGAGACCCTTAGCTGTTTCTGAGAGGAAAAAATCATTGCCCGGAACAGGTGAAACAAACAGCTCTGGAAATCATTGTAAGAAGAAAGAATCCTGGGCTTTCATAGACTGAATTCTGTCTGAAAATAATAAAGAAACAACAGCAACAACAACCCCACACAACGACCAATGAAAGGAACTACAGTGCCAGTTGTTCCCGATGAAAAAAGATATTGTAATTATCAGTTGCCTGTCAGATTGATGCTCGTGCTGGCTTGGCCACATCAGACGCATGGAAAGACTGTCACATCCCAAAGGACATGCTGCACGACAAGCTGGTTACAGGCTCCAGACCCATTGGATGATCCGCCCTAAAACTACAAGGATGGATCAAGCGTGACCTGAGGGCAGGCAGACACGACCCAACAGACCCGGAGACAGCATTTTCAGACCAGGTCAGCTGATGGTCCACCATCAAAGGGTGGCATCAAGGGGGCAGAGCGAGGAGAGAGGCCCAGTTTAGAAGAATGGAGGCGCTGCAGACGGCAAAAAGTTGTGTCGGGCACCCACGACGTCATGGCTGAGACTTCATCTGCAGCAATGCACACCGAGTCTGCCACTCGGGATCAGGCTCTTCAGCCACAGCAGGTACTGCAAGTGCACAATGGGCTAATCCATGGTGCAAACCAGACGAATGCCATGATAATAACAAAAATAAGATTGATAATAATAATAACAATAACAATAATTTAAAAATAATAATAACAATAATAATAAAAGCAATAATAATAACAATAACGATGATTATTGATGAGAAGAAGAAGAAGAAGAAGAAGAAGAAGAAAGAAGAGAAGAAGAAGAAGAAGAAGAAGAAGAAGAAATCAGCAACGACAATAACGATAGCAAAAAATCGCGTCTTTTTTGCACCGCTCCATTGACTCACATTGGAAGAGGGAGTTCCAGGATCTGGAATAACAAGGTTATATTTTTTTTCAAAGTGTTTTCAGCCTTTGCCCCTTGCCCTAGGTAAGCTTCTTGATACATATTTGTTACACAGCAATGGAGCTTACCCTTGATCTCTTTCTTTTCTAATTTTAGCCAGAAAGAGAGAGAGAGAGAGAGGTGAGGAGAGAGAGGGGAGTGAGAGAGACAGACAGACAGACAGACAGACAGACAGACAAACAGAGAGACAGAAAGACAGAGAGACTGACAGACAGAGAATTTGACTTTATACGATGGACTACCTATTACAACATGTGCTAGCAGCTTTTGGGATTGTTTTCCACATCTAAGCTCCAGGGCAATTCTGACAGGTACAGCAACATTTTGCGCTGGGGAGAGTGGTCCTGTGTTTACTATTTAACAAGCCAAGTCATGGAATTAGCCGAAAGTCAAAAAAGTATGTTTTTCTCGTCTCGCTACCAGACCTTTTATCCAAATTTGTTAAGTTCCAAAGGGGGACACATTTTGTGTGAAGTGGGCCCCCCGTCCTGGATCATCCCACATCAAGGAATCTGTCACGCTTCCCGTTCCACACGCACCACTCTACCACTCTATGTTCATTTACGACGTCTGTCCCCTTTCAGCACCTGACTCCCAACTGCTGGTCTGTGATGTGAAAAGTCGGTGCAGGGAGCTGGAGAACATGGGAAAAGTGGTACAGGGCGACCTGCAGTATGTCCCAGGGAACTGACCCAGCCCTACTTTTACTGTGACGTGTCTGGGAGTTCGTGCCTTACAGTCTGGTGTGTGATTATAGACAGCATTGTTCCGGTGGACGTGATGAGATTCGTCTACACCCGCCATGCAAGGAAGCATGACAGACTGTGGACACGGACAGGTTCGTGCTCTCACACTCTGAGAACCGTTCCCCCCCAGTTTTTACCCAACCCCG